>VZUI01038759.1:0-102567 GCA_013401135.1 Cettia cetti | reverse complement strand
CTTTCCTTTCCTTTCCTTTCCTTTCCTTTCCTTTCCTTTCCTTTCCTTTCCTTTCCTTTCCTTTCCTTTCCCCTCTTTCTAGCTCATTCCCCCAAAGAAAAGGCTCAAGCTTTTAATCTCAAAACACTTCTTCAAAATTATAATACCCCAAAATGAATGATTACACAAATTATACCATGAAAAGAAAAAATCCTCTTTTGTTACTAGGTTCTGGAGCAAGTATTTAATAGATTACAATTCCCTTCCACAAAGGGTTCCAAATATTCTGCTGGAATTAAACTGGGGGAAGTGGATTGCTCCATTCCTACAGCTTTTAAATAGTTGGAATGGGTCCTAAAAGAAACATAATACAGCAAATAACAAAATGATGAGCTTTCTCAGAAGGACAAGGACTGCAAATGTACATTATTACCTTTTAAAAGAAGACATTTCCTACATATATTGCTAGTTTTGCAATTTGATAAAGCAGCTGGGGAGAAATGATATTAAACATATAAATTTTCTTTCTTTGTTGTATATTAATTGTAGTGAATTAGATTAAATCTACAGCTATTTTGTTTTGGTTTTGAGAGCTTGTTTGGAGACAGTTGGCTGCAAAAATTCCACTTTGCCAAGCCCCACTGGCACAGACAAGGGAGCTGAATCGATTAATACACGAAGAGTTATTTTGGCAAAATGACTGACGTGGGCAGCTGCCGGCCCAATCCCATCTCCCACCCGCAGGGATAGCTGCTTCCTGGGGCAAGGGCCGCCTCCAAGGCAGCTGGAGCCTTTTCCAGCAGGAGGCAGGAGCCACGGCTGGGTGGGAAGGGCTGCAGAGCTGCCTGACCATCCCTGTCCCCTGTCCCCGCCGGGTTCTGTATCCCGGTTGTACATCCCGGTATTTCTCACCGTTGCTTGGAGACAGTTGCTGTGTTACAAGTCAACTGGAGCTGTAAAACAGCGCCACGGGCACAGATTGGTGATACTCTGTCAAGGGAGATCTTGTACTTGCTGGCTGCTCAGGGCTCTCTACTTGCTCTTGAAGATGCAGAGATTTAGGGATTTAGGAGGGAATGACTTAGGAAGGTTTCTGTCCTCACTGATACCTTTGTGGTCCATGTTTAATACCAAATTAAGCCTTCTGAAACTGCACTGATCATTTCCCGGTGCTGAATTTTGCTCACAGTATTATTATTCTAGTTGCACGAAAAAACAAGGCAATTGTCACTATACAAGACAAGGGAAATATTTCATACACTTGCTCAATAAATAAAAGACATATTTTACAAATTAGTAGCGGAATTTTGTTCTTGCTCACTATTAAGATATAAGAAATACATTTCCCTCTTATGCATGTGAATTTATGCCATGTGTCAGAGCTACCTGACGTGAAACTCGAAGAATTTAATTTACTGCCACTCTTTCTATCCCTGAGCAGCTTATCCTCGCTCAAAATTCTGACATTTTTTGCACTTTGCATGCATGTATTTTAAGCCAACCATGAAACAGAGGCCCAAATACATTTAATGAACAGAAAGCAGAAGTATCAGGATCCCTGAGCCCTCTGCAAAGCTACTTTCCAGCTGGTCAGCCCCAGCACGTCCTGGTGCCCAGGGTGGTTCCTCCCCAGGTACACTTCCTTTGACATACTCAACATTGGCACCTATGCTCATGCTCATCTATGCTATTGGCATCAACTGCTCTTTTAGTTAAGCTCCAAATGCTTTACTGGTTTTGAATTATGCCTAAGATCTTATACCTGATCATTGTTGTACAAATCTAACAGGACAGCTCACAGAGCACAGCCCTCAAAAACGGTGCTCCTTTTCTCTGTATTTTGAAATCAGTCCATTTATCTCTATCCTTTATTTCTTATCCCGGGAGGTCATTTTCTCTTACTACACAATAAGCTGGTTTTCAAGCACATCTTTCCCCATGTCCAAATGAAAACTGAGACTGCCTAGGCAGTTATTTATACAACCACCAATTTCTTCCAAAAACATGGCTTCCCATTTTGGAATCACTGAGGTTGGAAAAGACCTCCAAGATCATCAACTCCAGCCTTTGACTGAACACCGCCATGCCCCTGAACCAGATCATGAAATGCTAAATTTTGGCTCCTGAAGGCTGGTGGGTTTTTTAAGCCCTTTTCTAGCAATTCCAATCTTTCTGATAGTAGCACCAGCTCTCCAGCTGTGGGAACATTCCTAACTCAGTTCTCAGGTTGTTACTCTAAGTGTCTTGAGGAAGCAGCTGTATCCTAAACTCCTCCATAGCTGGACTGTGACTAAGAACTCTCTGAGGTTTCCATCAATTAACATTCTTTTTTAACAGTGCTGCCTTTTAAAGGTCCATCATCTTTCAGGTCTGCTGACCTCTGGCAGACCTCCCTGTTTCTGCCACATTTGAAAGAAAAACATCTATCATTCGATATTTATGCCTTTGGCTACTTCTTCCCCAAAATGTATTTTGGTGAGCCATATGACAGAGTTTTAACTCTGCAGGGTTTCAAGTCTTCTCTCCCTTGTTCATATTTCCTTCCTAATTCTTAGTAACACCATTTAGAAGCCATTTAACAATACTGCCTTTTTTGGTGGCTGCAGTTCTAATAGACAAAATATAAGGAAGGAAAGGAAAAAAAAAAACCTGATTCAGATAGCTTTTGTTCTAAAAGGTGCCTAAGCCAGGCCAGTCTGTGTAGAAGGATGCTAAATTTCCAGTCTCAGAGCAAATAAAAATACTTGGAGAGCCGAAGAGAAATCCTGTTTAGGTTGATTCAGAAGAAAGTTTTAATTCTGCAAACCAGGTATTGCTTTGGAATTGTTTAATTTTTCACCCTTGAGCTTGTTGTAGCTAGGGTTATTCTGCCACATGCTGGGTCAGGCTTTCTGCAGAGCCATCAATCCACATAAAGTGTATCCAGACAGCTCCTTGGACACCAACCCAGGATAATTTTGAGAGCTCTCAGGAGCTGACCTGTGTCTCTCACTAAACTCATGAGGCAGCACTTTTCTGTGAAGACAATTCTTCGCAGAAATATTTCATTATTTTCTACTTTTTTTTTTGCTACTTTTCTGTAGCCCAGAGACTACCAACTCAGTCCACTAGAATGGATGGCTTGGAGCAGCCAAATTTCTTTTCAGAACAAGCACATTCAGTGAAATTGATCCAAAAGAGCATTGACAGAATTAGGATATTTTAGTGACAAACTGAGTCACAAATGCACCATTCCCAACCGTTAATTTATTAGGTCATATAACAGGGAAAGAATTTGATCGTAACATTATAACACAGCTGTTTTATTTCAGATGTGGAATGAGGCCAAGGGTTTGATAATTGTGCTGCTTCAATTAGCGGTGACTCGAGAGCTGGTGAAGTGGCATTGTTTGCTGCCAGGCAGGAAGCCCAGGGAAGCTCATTAACCAGCCTGAGAACGTGAAGGGCTGGGGGCTGATCCTCACCAGGCCATGGCAGGTGGCAGCACAGCAGCAGCAGGGACCTTCCTTTCCCACACTGAGCACAGCAAGCTGCAGTTCAGCCTAAAATCTGCATTTTCCAGCAAAGAAAATCTGCATCTTCCAGCCAAAGGATACCGGGCAAAATGGTCTGGGCCTGTGTAGAGATCTCAAGGAATCATGGAATCACAGAATGGTTTGGGATGGAAGGGATCTTAAAGGTCATTTAGTTCCAACTCCCCTGCCATGAGGGAGACACTTCCACTCGATCAGGGACACCTTCCACCAGACCAGGAATCTGAGGAAGATTCTCATAATGTGACAGAGCTGATTTGCATATCAGCAGTGTCAGTAAATCAGTGTTTGTCGTCTTCTGTTCATTTCCCTGGAAGTTCAATCCCATATGCTCCTTCTTGTTCATTTCCCCACATTAGAACAGTTTCTTCATCCTTCCTCTGCCCTGCCTTTATCAAAATACAGTCATCCTATCCCACAGCAGTGATGTGCTGTCAATACTTTAATAATGCTACCACAACTCAGCTGTCCCCAGCCCCCAGCTCTCGGTGCTGGATTAGTGTCCTCTGGAAATCACTCCATGCAGAAGTTGGGAGGATTTTGCCCCAGCCAAAGAAAAAAGCTCACAGTGCTGTATTATATTGCCACTGCAAATCTCTCCCTTGTAGAAGCCAGACAAGGATGGAGAAAGGTTGTCAGCATTAACCACCATGGTTGCTATTCTTATCTGACCTTGGGAGTGAAGGGGAACAGGGGAAAACAACGAATCGTTCCTCATATTTTTCAAACTGCTGGAAAAAAATGTGAGAGGGAGAATCATATCATCTTCCTTTTTTATACTCTCACCTCCTTAGAAAGCTTATTCATATCCCCGTCTCTATTTGGGCTTCCTAACACGCACTCACTGGTGTAGTTTTGGAGGGGCACAGGGAAAGGAGGGGCAGGGGAGGCTCTGCTCCCCCAAACCCTCCTCCTGGCTGGCTGAGAAACCCAAGGGTTAACAGTATTATTATTATCATTCCCCACCACTTGCATTAGTCAGAAAAATCCCGGCAGGCTGCCAAAGCTGCCACAAAACATGAACAGCCTGATAAGAGGGATACATATGGTGGCTGAGGCAGCTACATCCAGCTCAGGCTCCCACTGCCATGAGGAATGCTCAGAGGAAAGGAATCTCTCTGGCCCACATGGCCCCAGGAACGCCTGGAAAATGTGACAGCACTTCAGGGAGCTGGACTGGCATTGTTTCCATTCCAGCTCTCTCAGTGTTACTGGGTTCTGAAGTTTATTTTGGGATTGAAATGAGGTGCACCATTTGGACATCTCTGCTTGAACCACAGGGTTATCTCCAGTCCCTGACAGAGGAATCTGAGGGGACATCTGGCAGTAACATCAGGATGACAAGACATGGACCAATGAGAGTGCTTCAAATACAAGCAATGGTTTTACATTTTTAAGAATTCCTCCAAAAGTGAGGAATTTAGGTAGCCAAAATAATTTTTTAAAAATTGGCCAGGCTTTACAGATGTCAGAAAGTGCTGCATTTATGGTTTTTTCCACATATAAACAATATGTCACCAGCCTAACTCCCATATTTTACTGTTGATAATCTTTGAGTGATTCAGTGCCTTGATACAAAGCCATAAATCTGACAATTTTCGAATGTTTAATTTTTCAAAACATGTACTGCCATTGCCTTCCTACTGGTATTTATGTGGAAACACATGAACTGGATTTATCCAGCTCAACTTATATTTCTGCCTGGAGTGTCTTCTGAGCATTTGTGTCCCCAAACTGGGACAACCAGACCCTTGTTTGGTGCCCAGCTGTGGTCTGAAGTCCTTAAGAAAGAAAACATTTCTACAAAACTTTTGAAGAAAAGAATACTATTTCATTTTGATTTGCATAGCTCTTAGTCTTTATTCCTTCTGGAAATAAGTTGCTGTGCATTTTCTACCTTGAACAGTAAGTTTAGTAAACATTACATTTTAAATTAGCTTCTGTAATTCCAAGTCTAAGCATAACCTTCTTCCTTCAACCACTCCTAATATATCCTAAAATCCCAACAGAGCCATTCAGCAAAGGTGTTAACTTGCAAATACAAAGTTGATCCTCAGGTTGATATCTTAAAGCTTTATTTTGCATCACAAAACACCTCACAGCCTGTTTAAACCATTGCATCAAAATGTCTCAGTAGGCTGATAGAAAAAAAAATACTATTTGTAATCAATTTTTTTTCCCATTTTCTTGTTTTCTCTCCATCTCTTTCAACTTTTGGGATTACATTTGTAAGAGTTTTCCTTCCTGACTTATTTTTTTCTCATTAGCAAGAAGATTGACAAATGAAGAGAAGTATGTTGGGATTACATTTTATCTATTTTTGGTCCCTCTGCCTGTCTGATAGCAGCTCATCCACCACTTGGAGGATCTTACTCCAAATCAGAGTGAAACACTCAAAGTTTAACTTATCAAAGATAAGTAGAGGGCAGCAAGGCTGGATCTTACAAAACCCTGTAAATACAGATTATCTATTCTGAAAGCATCAAATAAAATCAACCCCTTCTTGTGCTAGAAGCAGACAGGGCTTGCAGAGAGCAGGAGCATCCTTTGGGAATGGGTTATCGAGCCTAAGCTTGCACACATCACTCCAAACTCCACATCAGGCAAATTCTCAAGTCTGCAGACTAAAGATCTCGTTTTATATTTAGTATATGAAGGACCAGATGGGCAAGAACCTTCCCACAGCTACAGACCAAGTGATTTTTTTAATGTCTGTCATTGAAACAGGGCAGTTTTCAGAGTAAACTTTGTGGTGAGAGAGTTCTCAGTGAGCACAGGAGAGAACAGGAACCAACGTGAATCAAAACTAATTAAAATAATAATTCAAAAGAGATACTTCTCCCAAAGACATTACTGCAGAACAATAAAGAAATTGCTGTGCAAACATGGCATATTTTATTGAAGGCAGCATTTCTTTATTCAGATCCCTATGGACTGGAAACCAAAATCCAAAGCGGGGGAAAAAATGTTCCTTGTCTATAGAATATGATAAAATTGAGATATCAGAAGAGAAAAAAAAAAATAAAAAAACCAAAACAAAGACCAAAAGCAAAAAAACCAACAAACCCCTGACATTATCCCACGGAGACAAATAAATATGAATTAGAGTTCTCTAAAATGTGGATTTGCACATTCATGCCAATTTGAAAGTTAATGCTTAGAACAGGTCATATATCTCCCAAAAACTGCTGTCATGTCATTGATCTGTGCTGATTATGAGTAACTGTGTTAAAACTATCTGGGTGGATAATTGCCTGCCAGCAGCATTTTTGCATATAAGATTGGCACTAAAAAAAAAAAAAAAATTAAAAATAAACAACTTTTACATCTTACTACATCAAAAGGCCTTTAGAAATATGTAAATTGGATTAATGACATTCATTTGTACATTAAAAGCAGCAAAACAGAAAATATAAAACTACTTAAAATATCAAATGTTTTTTAATATTCAGAGAGTCAAGCTGAAGCTTCTATAGTAATCCAGCAATTAGATATGGGTTAGTATGCAAATGAAGGGGGAATTTCACTCATTAAAAATTCCTCTGTAATGTCAGGAAGGTGGCAATATTCCTGTGTGGAAAATGTATTCCTGGTGACTGTTACAACAGTGTCAAATACTCTATCAGTTCCATTTTAATGTTCCAAACCCTTCCCTGTTTTCTAAGGTTAAAGACAAGAATTTACCCACTACATAATCCCTTCAGAGATGGAAAAACCTACCATACAATCATTCCATTCCAGTGAAGGTTAATATCAACATTAAGAGATCCTAATCTACCCAAAATGAATCTAACCTTCCCTTCAATCTGCCTTGAAAAAAGACAAGAAAAAAGTCAGTTCCTGAATTACAAGATTTAATGTAGCTGCTTTAGGAGCATTTGAATAGTTCAGCGAGGACCTGGCCACCACATGCAGCCATCAGAGGATTCATCCACTACGGGAATGTCCTGGATCCCGTGTTTCCAGGGAAGCAGCTGAAAGGTGAGCCCTTGGATAGAGGAACTGCAGAAAGCTGGAATTGCCTCATAGAATCCTAAAAATCTGCAAGTTATCCCAACTCCTTTGCAAAGATTGAACCAGAGAATGGTTTAGGTTGGAAAAACACTCAAAGATCACTGTGTCCAACCACTAACACAGCACTGCCAAGGCCAGCAGTGACCCTTGCCCCCAAGTGCCACCTCCACACGGCTTTTAAATCCCTCCAGCAATGGTGGCTCCACTACTGCCCTGGGCAGTCTGTTCCAGGCGCTTCTTTCTGGGAAGATATTTTGCCTAATATCCAATCTAAACCTCCCCTGGTCCAACTTGGGGCCATTTCCTCTTGTCCTGTTCCTTGGGAGAAGAGTCAGAGGCCATCATGGCCTTAAAATGGCAGCAGTTGCCCCGTTTTGCATTATGTGCTACCATTTGAGGCATGTTTTTTTACCTTCAGAGCTGCCAAAGAGAAACACCAGGTCTCAGGCCTGAGGTTTTCCCATCTTTCCATGTGGAACAAGACTCATCCAGAGAAAACCACCTCGATCTCCGTTGGGGAGACCAAATAGGAAAAAGTTCAAGCACCCAGGTTTGGGCCCATACCACGAGAAAGGAGCAAAAGGACCAAAGTTCTGAACAGCACTTCTGCAGAGCTTTGCTTGGGATACAGAAAAGAAACAGAAAAAAAATGCAGGAAAAGGAGAGTTGGAGATGAACAATCCTAATCTGTAAGTCTTGGATAACAGCTGCCAACATAATTTCCAGCTCTGAAGAACCACCACTTTTTTAGGTGTGCACATGATATTAAATATCTCCAAACGATTCTAAAAATGCACAGGAATTATGGGCACCAAAGAGCTACCCCCAGAAAAAACTCATCTTCAATTCCATTCCCAATCTGTTTTCACACAAGCCAGCTCCAAAAAAAGCATAGTCAATAAGGCATATTTAGATAGAAAAAAAAAAAAAACCAAGAAACTTTTACAAAATTATTACAATGGATGTTTTGCTGGTCATTTGAAAACAATTTCCTCATTGATTTAGGGGTTAAAGTGAGCCATAATTATCCCCAGTGTAAAAAAATACACCAGATGCAGTTAACAACTCACAAGCAATGACCACGGCTTCTCACAAATCTATCTAGTGCTGAAAAGTCACAGGCTGAGTTCATTAAAAAGAGTAGCAGTTGTTTGGAGAACAGTTCTGGAAGAAGGAATTACAATAAAAAAATACCAGGGAGATGGATGTGGTGAAATAAAAAAGGATTCTATAATTATGCTGCTTGTACTTTTTTCAAATAAAATACAACATAATACAAGACTTTGGTATCTGCTCTCTAGATTTTTGTATGATATTTGTCCAGAACCAACCCTTTTTGTAACAGCCTGTAAATAAACTCTTCTATGCTTTCAAATTTTCTCTTCATCAGCAAATAAAGGAACACTTGGCTACCTACTCTTACCCTGTCATCCTATACACGCATTCTTGAGCAACTTCCACATATTTGCTAGGACAATTTCCAGTGTTCTGATCAGCCAAACCCTCAGAGACCTTCAAGTCCAGCCACATCCAGAATCCAACGCAGGAGTCCCCACTTGGCCATGAAGACAACACAGGAGAACCTATTTTGACCAGGGAGAAATGATGTCTTTCTAACAAGTGAAAACTTTGTACCACGGGATGAGGAGGACAAGAAATCCAGCTCCCCAAACAGCTGCCAGAATATATGAGGAAAAATTAGGCAGTGATAAAGAATTATTATCCTTCATTGTTGTATACAAGAGTCTCTGAAGATTTCTATCAGTGGCACAACAGGATGTAAAATGTTATTTCTAATCTGATTGGCTTAAAGTACATTTTAATTTGCTTAGTAGATGAATTTGCTGATCCCCACAGTCACAAGCCATGGGAAATTCTCTAAAGGTAGAGAAAAAACCTAGGCAGGGATTCCTTGGAAAGCCACCTTCCCTCTCACTGGGGTCCTGCAGAGTTGCACAGTAATTTCAGAGTGGGATGGCCACCATTTTTTGGGATAACCCCAACACTGAATATTCCCATGTATTTTAACATCAGCCAACTTAGAAGGAGAATAGCAATGGGGAAGGAAGCCTTCTCTTGCTTTTTTTAAAGCAATTAATGGATTAAATATGATCCCATTTTTTTGTAGAGGACACACGGTAGAGATCTGATATAAAAGGAATATTAATCAAAGGAATGCAGAGCTTCTGCTAGATCAGACCCAAAAGTTCAGAATATCTTCAAATCAAGTGTTTCTGCAGTTCTTAGCACCCACACAGAAGCAGTGGGGAGCCTGCTGTGTGTACCAACACGAAGGGATTTATTTAACCCCTCTGAAACCTTGAGAACAGTTTAGGAACCTCTTTCCACAGTAAAAGGCTAAAAGGGGAAGACACTGAGGAAATCCTACCAAAAACCCCTAAATGCATACAGTACATGTCCACCTACAGAGTGCTCATTTGCTTTTTCAGATTTGGAGATAATAGCAAAGATATATTTGCCTAGTAGGGGTCCATGAGTGAAGCTATCTTTTCAGAAAACTTGAATTTTCTGGGAGACAGAGGAAGGTTACTGCTCATGGAGCATATGATGATCAGATGTTCTTATCTTCCTTTTAACCTCTGCACAGACTAGTGGTTCATGAAACACAACCAGCAGGTGAACCGAGCATTCCAGTGTCACACAAATTTATTGGCAGTCTCAGAATAGGAAAAAGAAAACTGTTGATAAATAAATGAAGAAACCATGACACACACATGTAACTCCCCATGACAGTATTTCTCCTGCTTGTAAGATGCTTGCACCGCCCACAGAAAAAGGGAAAAGGAAGAAAATAAAGAGGAAAAAAAAAATCCAGATTTTTAGATTAGCTCTTGTCCTCAGCAATAGGAGTTTGCCAGTTCATTCTCCACCATTTGAAACAACTCGTCTGCTTTCCCTCACCTGCAGTTTTGCAGCAACATCCTGCAATTAAAAGAAATGGTATTTTCTCCCTTTAAATACCAGGCACAAGTAGTGTTTTTCATATAGCTCCAATCCAGCAACCAGGTTTCCATAGTATCCAGAGACTAAAAAAAGCCAACGGGCTTCAGGGAAATTAATTTCAATAGAATGTCTTGTGGTAATTGCCCAACCACACCACAAAAATGGCATTTATTTATTTTGTGTCAGTTTTAATACTTAACCCCAACACCTGAGAGCTGGAAATGGAAGGGATGTATTACTCCTCTGTTATTTGAAGAGAGGTTGGAAAGATTTCTGCACGAGTGAAGACCATCCAGAGCTGGGCCATATGTGAATCACAGGATGGCCAAGGTGGCTGGATGCCACTGGATGGCTTCTAGGTGGCTAAGAACTAGCTATTTATACTAAGAAGCTTAACATTATACAAATTTGCTATTTTTAGAGGATTTTGTAGTAGAAATTTGGGGAAACAGTGGTTTTCATACTCACTAGGAGTCAGAAAGCTCCCTGTGGATATCTCCACACTCCACGAGCAGTCCCACAAGCTTTGGCAGAATTCCTCTAGGGATAGCATAGGAATGTCAGGAAATTCTCCTAAAATACTGTGGCATCCAAGCCAGAATGCCTTAAAACTGAATATAGAGAACTGAATGGACACAGAGCTAATTCTGGCTGTTGCTGCCATTATCATCACAATTCCTTGCAAACCCTCCTCTAAAAGAAGCTTAGAAATCAGCTCTGAGTTTCAAAGAGCTACTTGTTAAATTTCAGGGAACCAGAAGCCCAGTATACACCTCATGGAGAGCTAAAGGAAAATGCTTCCCAGCTCTGCTCACAGCCTGGAAAGCAAAGGGCTTTCATTCTCCTCTGCTCTTCAGTCTTATTTTAAAGCATATTACTTGCTTATGTGTGAGTAACTGAGCTCCTCTAAGAACCAAATTATTTTTTGTCTGCCCATTTGCATCGATGTCAAAAAGGAAACCATCTTAATAATGTATTTTAAAAATTAACCAAGATTTGTTCCTCCTTTTTATGATCACACCGGCACATTTGGAACACCATCACTTCCTACGGGTTAGAGGATACATGTGAAAAACAGATAAAAAAGAACAATCAGAAGCAGTTATGTACAGAGGGTTTGTGCACATCCAAAGCACTCTGAGGGCACAACAATTTCACTCAGCTGCCACCATCCATTAAAACATAAACTAAGGAATAAAACCCTAAACAAACCCAAACCCTCAGTTACTGAGTTTAAGTGGAGAGAAAGTAAAACACTTCTCCATCAAGCGAAAAATTAATTCCCTCGGTCAGACGCTGCACAGATACACCAGGCTGTGCCACTCTTGTACCACAGCTGCTTTTTCCAAGAGCCCATTGTCCCAACCCTCCAGTTCATCTGTAGCTACACTTCAGCAGGAGAATTCCAAAAGCAAAACAGGAAGAAAGTTTTCTTTGGACTCTGACAGCTTGCATTTTAAGCAGTGTCAGGGGCTTGCTGGTGCCTAATAGACATAATTTACAGATGTCACCAAGAGGACAACAAGTAACTGGTTAATAGAAATAAGCTTTTTCCTCTAATGGTTGGTTAAATCAAACTATGTGCCAATTAAATGCACAGGTTTGAAAATGGTGGTGCCCAGACTGGTGCTGTGTACATATATAAAAAATCCCAGAGTGGTTTTTGTTGGAAGGAACCAAAAACCATCCTGTTCCAAGCCCCTGCCCTGGCCAGGAACTCCCTTTCCAGAAGCTCAAACACTGCAGTGCTGCTGCAGCTTTGGCAAACCCCTCATCATTAAAAAGATGTTTGTAGAGTTGATCCAAACCCAAAGTAGGTGCTGTCTAGGAACAGAGCAGCTCCCAGCCTGGCTGTTCTCCTGCCAAACAGGAGGCTGCCTGGCTGGGCAGGAGCAGCAGCCAAGCTGGCAACAAAAAACCCTCCTGCAAGAGGGCTGAACTAATGTGGACCTGACTCTGCTGGTCCCCCAGAACGGCCTAAGTGTGAGAGCTAAATCCAGCCCACAGCAATGTACTGAGAATGCTGGGTTTGCTTTCTTCCTCCTACTCACAGCACTCTATTAAGCACTGCATGGAGCTGGTGTCCACACTCTGGGAGGAGAGGAGGACACTTTCAGCTGCAACGTAAGAACCCCTGTTCATAGAAAGCCATTAACAAAGCCTTCACTTATTTCCAAGAGAGAAAAAAGCATCATGGTTCCCATGAGCCTGTCTGAAAAAAAAAAATAAATTTAGATCTCTATCTGGTGGTAGAAGTGAGCAGAGTCCACACTAGAAATAAGAGAAAACGCAGCCACGGGGTAATTAACAAAGATTATCAAAGGACGGGAAGGTTTCCGTATTGCTAAAAGGATTGGAATCAGTAATGGCTGGCTTTGTAAAACCACAAATCCACCCAGCCATTGAACACCAACGTAAAGGATAACATTGCTAAAAATATTCATAACTAGAGTCTAAGCTACAACAATAAAGTTCAAAGTTTCCTTCCCACAGCAGTTTTCAAGTTTGTATAAAGTGTTTACTGGAATAAAACCAGTAGCCTATTGCTAAATATAAACCTTCATTTGTGTATCAAAGTGAGGGATTTTTGGGGTTTTTTTTTAATATTTCAGATTTTTTTAAATGTCTTCCTAAATGCTTATTGCTACTTCTTACATGCAGTCAGAGGACAGATATCTTTAATACAATGATAAAATAATGCTGTCTGTAATAAAATCTTTATTTTTCACCCAAAACCAGTTAAAGAAAAGTTTGTACTAGTAAATTGTATAAGCTTTTGAGGATGAAGAAATACAGGCGTATATTTTTCATGTTTTAGTTCTGAAGAGTTCTGCAGCAAAATGATGAGTTTTCTTCTATTTCCATCTCTGGTTTTGTTCCTCAAAATAAACCTTGAATTTTGCCCTTTTGTTTTTATTTTCGAAATGAATAATTCACCAGGTTTATCTAGTTTACATATTAACTGGAATGTAAATAAGCAGCCATGCTATTCCGAAGACAATAACATTTCAATTTATCTGGAAAAATAAGAGATTTGATGGCACAATAATGCAAATTGCAATGCCTCATTTAGAGAACAAATGCATGGTTCTGGTAAAATATTGCAGAATTAACTCAGCTTTCTGAGTATTGATATTGTAACATTTTTGTTTGTGTGACAGGGAAAATCCCCACGAGCCACATCAGGCAACACCTGCAGAACAGCTGCACACTTATGGGGAAAACAAGAACAAATAGTTAATAATCCATTGGGGTTTAATTTTAAAAGACAATCTATATCCTACCACACTAAAACCCTCAAAAAACCTCTATTCTGAGTTGAAATAGGCCTTCCAGTTTGTTGGATTTCTTTACTCAAAGATAGTTAGACTTGTTCATGTCATCAAAGAAAATCTCCAATACAACCCCATCTTTAAGAATTCTTGAAGTCATGTCTCAAGGCAGAACTCTCTGAATTTTTCCAAACTTGAGCAGTGATAGCATACAAATCCAGTCACTGATGAGTTATTAATGACCTACAAAAGAATTAGTGATGGTTGTAATTTTTAACCCCTTTCTAATGGAGACTGCAATATTTAGCATTTGGCCTAATATGTTGCTTTACTTTTATCTGTCTGTCTTTTTAATTGGGCTGATACCAAGATTCAAGAAAACACCAACTAAAATAGTGAAAAATAACTCATAGGATAAGCTGTAAAATCTCAGTTATACCAACCAAATCTTACCCATCCTTGTTTTCTGATTGTTCATCAAAGCTAAGGAAAAAAAAAATCAGATTGAATTGGCATCTCTTGAATTGCTTATGAAATTCCACGTCTACTGACAGCTGCCTCTACCTCACTCCTTCAGCTCTAAAACTACTCCTGCACTTTTCCAGTGCATTAGCCCTGTGCTCTATCCAGGAAAGCCACTACACACTTTACAATTTTCATCACAAAAACCACAGTTGGGTTTGAAGCAAGGAGGAGACAAACCACACACTGTCAGAAATTTCCATGGAGACTCTGTGAGCACTGTTTCCAAGGGCAAGTGTAATGATCATCTCTGAAGTCTCACGTTAAAATTAATTGTACAGGTCGGACAAATCAGGAAATGCACACTTTATAAAAACTCAGTCATATGATACAATGCCAGCTGTTCCAGGTAATCCCTACTCCATTTATCTGCTGGAGCAGGACAGCACCTTTTCTTCCCTTTTTGTACAGATCTTTTATTTGTTCTGCTCCACACATATCGACTCCAAACATGTATTATTATAATGCCTCATAGCTGATATTGAAGTTTTCACTCCTTCAGAAGATTCCAGACCACAAATAGAAGAAAATGATACGCTGTCTTCTCCTACCCTCATGCTCTCCAAAGAAAGGACCTATCTCCCTGTCAGACCTGCCTTTCCAGAGTGAGGTTCCCCTCACCTCCACAACCCCAAGCCACCAAACCTCCTCAAGCAGGAATGAAACATCTGCTCTGCCTCTCATTTTGCTCCCTGCCAAACTGGACTCTCCCTTCCCTAACGCCTGGCGCCTGCCATGAGTGTTATAAATAGCACTAATTAGGATCCTGGTTGCCCATTAACTCTTTTATTATTCATGTGACATTTATGATAAATGCCTAATATTACTTACAAATGGCTGAGGTGGCACTTACACACAGAGGCATAAACTTCAGAGTCATGGGAGAAATCATTTAGCAGCAAGGCAGGCTGACTACACCAGGGCTGACAACCACTTCCACTGGCATGGAAATTTAAATCTTGTCATTCAACAGAAAAGATAAAGTAGCTTGCCATTCCTAGAAGTGCAGGTGGACTTCTATTTCAACAGTCTTTTGCACTACTGTCAGTATCTCTAAAGATGGCTTTCTCCATCCAGCCAGGGCTGTGTGCTGGCATGTTGGCCATAAAGCAGTAAAAAATCCTGCCTTTCTCCAACAGAAAAGTCTCCTGCAACAGCCAAGTTGTCATTTCTCAGGATTATCATATCCTCTTAATTAAGCTGCAAAATTCAGAATGGAATAACCCCGATGAACATAAATTACACAGAACTGGATTTGATTTGCATGTAATAATGGCTTCTTTCAGAATTAATTACAAATATGCTGGAGTATGGATTAACGTCCTCCTGATTCAGCACTGTATGTACATGTTTAGCTGCTCTTCTAAGCTAAGGCTAGGAGAAAATTGTCTAGACAATTAATTCTAATTCTTCTCTCATATGCCAAAAAAAAAACCCAGTAAAGCTTTGTGCAGAATCAGTTACCCAGCCTTCTTCCACTCCTTCAGAGATCTTAAAAAAATCCATGGGCATATTTGTCATTCCATAATGAATTAAATTGCACATTGTTCACCATCAATTCTGTCTGTGCAATCTGCCAGTACAGACTCTTCATAGTTCCCATGGATTAAAAGTCTCACAAGAAACCAACCTCTAAAAATACAGCCTTGTTTCAAAACCCCACCTAACAGAAACAGGGAGAGCTTTGGAAGGATCCGTGCCCAGGGAACAGCAGCAGTTCCATTTGTAAGCTGATCTTTAATGATAAACGTTAAACCCTCTCCTTAAGTAAACAAACAGCAAGGGAAATGTGCTTGAAGACAGAGATAAAAATGCACATCTATTTACTTTAGAAGCCTGTAAAGCCTGTTCTTTCACGGCTACAGTGTGAGGAAGTGGTGCAACTATTTAAATTCAATCACCATGGGAGTTCAAAGCACACTCCAAAAAAAGCTGCGTGTTGTACCCTCTCCCGCATGCAAAAGCCAGCTCTGCAGAAGTAACCGTTGTAACACCAGGAAGTATTTTACCAAACCGTACATGAGCCTGAAGAAGAACACATCAAATAATGTAAAATCAACAGATCTTCCAGACAAGTCTTGATCAATCTCTCTCAAAAGCCCTATTTTCAATACCCGATTTCACAGAACCACAGCATCCCTTTGTTGGTCGTGAAAAGGTTGTGGGAGGAAGAGGAAGAAAAATCCCAAATCACGATTTTGCTGCAAACTGCCCAGCAACACTCAAAAGAAGAACCAACTATTTAAACAAAACCTAAAATACCAACAAAAAAATTCTCCAAAATATCAGACATGAAGATATTTCTGGCATGAAAGAACAGATTATTTAAATATACCCTTGTTATAAAGTAATTTATACTGCAATAACATCCATCGCTGATTTTTTGTATTTACAGTGTAGTGTTGGAAAAATTCAATTTCAAGCCAAAGTAATTTGCTTTATTCTCCATGGTTACTAAACGCCACTAGACCATGGATATTTCTGAGTGCAGAAATAGTTGCATAAAAAGTCATTAATTTTGGTTACTCCCTGAAAATATTTAGAAGAAACCAGAATTGACAGCCCACAATAAATATTGAAATTAATCTAAATTTCAATAACTGAAAGAAGTCTATGAGCTCCCAAATATCTCTGAGAGTGTATTCCCAAAGGACAAGAGGAACAAACAGAAAATTCCCAGCCAGCCTGACCACTGTTCTCTGTCACTGCTTTCCTGAATGCTGGGTGAAGTTTTCAGTTGATCAAGTGAAGCACATTACTGGTGTTAGCCCACAGAACTTGCTGCTCAGGGGCATCCCACACCTTTTTCCAGAGTCAATTCTCCAACGGGAACATCACTCTCTCCCCAACAGAGCACTGAGAATCAAATTTCAGCATCTCCTACCTCGATCAAAAAGTCTCCAGTTCTCAGGCCAGCTTGCCATGCTACTCCCCCTTCATCCACAGATTCCAAGTACTGCAAAGCAGGAAAGGCTGGAGTTGGGGTGAATTCTTCAATTGGTGTGTCAGCTTTAAAAATAAATACCAAATTAAAAAAAGAAAGTTATGGAGTGCTTGCAAATACCGCTTGACTACAGGCCTACCATTGGCCATTCCAATTTAGGGTTAAAAAATGGTGGGTGCTGGAAGTGAGAGGGATGTGCCTCACGGGAGATCAGGGTGCTGGGGACAGAGTGCAACCCCTCTGCAATAGCAATCCACAGGTGTTCCTTCCAGAGGGGGAAACATCTGCTCCTTTTGTGACACAAACCAAATCAAGCTGCACCAGGCAATAGCTGGGTTCTGATATTCCAGGATATTCAGCATTGGCTCAAATAACCCTTTTTTTGTGCCTGGCAGAATGCTGTAACTCTGGCAACATCCACCTAAAAATGAATTATGTGTTGGAGCCAGGAGAGAGCATCTGGCCAAACTAGGGGGGTGGGGTGGGTGGCAAAGGATGAAAAAGATCAACCAGATTTTTTTTTTTCCCCCTCCTAAATTTAGATAACAAAGAAGAGACCAGAAGAAATCACTTTTTAGGACAGGAGGCACAGCTGGCCCTGTGACAGCCCTGCCTGCCCCTCTGTGTCACGTACACACATGGGCAGAAAAGTCCTTGGGTCTTTCACCTGAGGTGCCCCCGCTGCTAGAGAGAAAATCTGGGGGAAACTGCTGGGCTCACCCAGAGGGAGTGAGCCCTGCTGAAAGCACTGATAACCCACACCAATGCTCAGAGATAAGGCAGTGCCTTGGGCTTTCCTGCTTCAACTCCAAACATTTCACTTGGCTAAAACCGGCAAAGCTTTCCCAGCCCTGCAAATCCACGGTGGCACCGGCTTAGGTTTAGGGGTGGGGAAGAGGGAGAGCAAAAGCCATGTCCCAAGAATGAAGACATGGAATAATTTTTATGCTCAAGCAAGGCAAGGGAGAACCCATGTGAAATGAGGGGGAGCAAGAGATGGGACATACCATCACATATATATATTCTTTTTATAAATATAAAGGGAGCAAACTGCACTGAAAGTTAAAAAGCCAAGTATTAAATAGAATGCCTTTTTTAACTCATAGGAATGCCACCATGATAGATTTTAGCCTACAGAGAAGTGCCATGCAGCTTAACATATGAACAGCTTTTAAAATGTGCACACTACAGGCCATGCAACATACGTGCAGCTTCTCAAGATACAAAAAAAGATCATATTTTCATACTAAAACTGCACCAATGTGACCTTGCAGAAGATCCACACCTCTTTTAAACAAAACATCCCTCTCTTGTCTATTCCTATTCACAACCTTGTTTAATCAGGCTGGCATTTGAAACAAAGCAGCAGTTTTTATGAGGAAAGCAGGTTTCCCATAGTTAAGTAAACTGCACAACAGAACAGATTAATGGCAAAATACTACATCCACCAGCATGAGAAAAATACAGGCAAAACTTTCTCCCCCCAAAACGATTATGCAGTGCTTCTCCCATGTAAAAATGCAAACTGCTTCGGAGAGAAGGCACTGAAATCCATCGGAGTAGTATAGCATACAGAGAATCCTGTTGTCTAGCAACCAAGTGCACCAAGAATAATTCCTGCTTATATTCTGAGATGTATAAATTTCTTCATGCCACTGCACATCACACATACACACACACTCACACTCACACACACACACAGAAGCACATACCTTTTGCCCCTCTGAGCACAAATCCAAATCCTTCATTGTCTTTTTTCTGCAGGACCACTGCCTTTTCTTCTATTATGCAGTCACTGTAGAGAGAATTCCGAGGATAGCGACCATTATTACATCCCTTCATCACCACTGTAGTAGCTGCTCCTCCAGTGTGCAGGTTCATCATCATCACAGCCCGTTAATCAAATAATATTGCAGTAACCAAGCATGGGAAAATATAGAAAAAATAGCAGCGAGGGGAAGACAAAGACTAAGCTGGATGGTAAAAGAGAACATGACAAAGCAACTTAAAAGGAATAAAAAAGGCAGAGAGGAAAAAGAAGAAGAAATCATGCATGGTGGTTTGTGTTCTATATGAATGACTGGATGAACATGTGATCATGTAATCTGTGGGCTAGCTAGGACTCTAAAAGGAAAAAAAGTAAGTGAACTGAACGACAGTATCATTAATAAACTCCTCAATCGTGGATGTACCAGATGCATCTTCTAGTGAAGCCAAAATGAAACCAACCAGAAGAAAAATGAGGCAGCATTTTAAATTTAAAGATAATAAATTATGATTTTCTATTAGCTAACTAAAAGGCACAAATATATTCTGAAAGCTATGCCTTGCATCAAAAGCCCTTTTTCAATCCTATTGAATGTTGCATGCTGCAAGAATCCCACATGATCATCTGACAGCCTACAATGCTAACAACGTGCAGCTGCCTTGGCGTCATCAAGCACAAATTTCCACAGCATCAAGAATCTGCATAATTGAAATAGTAACAAGGCATGCACAAGCAGGAAAACACATTTTCTAAGGAATATTTCCTGTCCCTGATAAACAATTAATATTATAAAACAAGGAGATGGTGTAAAGGACTATTTATGTAAGCAGTATTCCCTTAAAGAGAAAGTAGCCTTAGGAATCTCACTGTCATTGGCTAAGATAAAAGTAGAAGGTGATGAAGAAAATGCACAAAATACACATTAAAATGGGACCTTTCAGATACAGGGAATGATCTGTAAGAGCCTAAAGGTGTTTGGTATCTTTCATTAAACATGAAATTACTAAAAATAAGCTCAAAGAATAATAAAAAAAAAAGAAGTAAAAAAAATTTGAATGCTCTTTTAGGTACCACAGCATTTCACAGCACGAGTTGCAGGGGTTAAGTTCATGAATTGTCAGCCCTGAAAACTATGCTGCTTTAAAATACCTACAGAACCAGTGTGGATAGAAAGGAGTATGAGCAAGTTTGCTTTCCTTAATTTTTTACTAGCCAACTTCGGTTCCCGCTGGTCTCATACAGAATCCAGTCCCCAAAGCAGGGAATACAAGGAGAGACTGAATCTGCCTCAGGGCCATTAATAATTCCCAGGGGGAGGAGGAAACTAAATAAAGAGAAATTGTTGTGACCTTTTTATTTAAAGCTCTGAACAAAGAGAGGGATGATGATATCAGGGCACCAATGGACAGCCTCCAAACTCCAGATTTTTCATGCATCACAGACCATCCTTTTGGTGCCTTTCCAACTCTGCGGGATGAAACTTCCCATGGCTGCTGAAGCGATGATGTAAGGTTGTCTTCCAAATTGCAGAGTGTTTAACACCACATGAATTCAAGCTGCCACAGCAGTGACTTTGTGGGCAAGAGATGGTCTCCATCAGCACCAACAGCTCCTGTATCTCTCAACTTATTGTTACTTACTGTGTCGTTCAGACATTTCCTCTTCTTACAGTTAAAGAACTCCTGCTTCTTGAGAAAGCCCCACACCCTCCTGCTCAGGGATATCAAGGTGGGATGGAATATGCAACTCTTGGAGCCCACTGAAGCTCTCCATCAACAACCTGAAGTTCTAGAAGCTGACAGCTGCTGCCAGTGCACTGGCTTATTTCCCTCATTTCACCACCACATTCTCAAGGTGGGCCCCTGTGCTTATCCACTGAAGAGTCAACGGTGTTATTCTCTTAATACTTGGTCAAATTAATAAAACCCATTCCCTTCAAGTTTCCTTGTAACTAACCAATAGCTTAATAGAGCTTAGAAGGCAACTTCTGAGATCCTGATTATAGCAAGAGTTTGGTTCAAAGAACCCCCTCGTGCCCCCTCTCCAAATCCCACTTTTGTGTCAGTTCATTTCAATACAGAATTCAGAAGTTTATCAGCTCAGCAAACTCAGGATCAATTCAGATCAAATCACCTGGTCTCCATCCAAAAAAAAAAAAAAAAAAAAAAAAAAAAAAAAAAAAAAAAAAAAAAAAAAAAAAAAAAAAGAAAAAGAAAAAAAAGCCATCCAGGGTCCTACCAGAGCCAGCTAATGAAATGGATGGGCATTGTCAAGTCAGGCTCACTTCATCCTAATGTACAAGTTAAGGGTATAAAAATCAACTCTGATTTTCTTCTCATGCACAGCACATCTATTCCATAAACTACCCAGTTTTATACTTCAGTTCATGTACTGAAAGTAGGGATACCAAAATACCAATACTTTACAAAGCTACATGCAAGGGGGAGGTGAGAGGGAAGGGAGGGAGAAGCGTAACATGATTTTTGCTGAGAAAACACACAAACTGATCTCTATTATTTGACAAACACAGCTTTCTAATATACAGTTGCAGTCACAAAGAAAACAGCATCACAGCCTGGAAAGTAAAAATGTGGGCTTGAAAACATCAGATGTGTAGCATTTCTTCTCATTTATGTTCCCTAGGAGTAGGGAACCTGCAAAAATCCTATGGCTTGAGTAACTTAAACTTGTTCAAGCAACCACAGAAAGCAAACTGATTCTCCACACACACCCCAGTGCTGCAGAGTGAAGAACCAGCAGCAGAAAAAGGGGGGAAGACAAACAGGCACACAAAAAAATGAATTGAATTTGCAACCTTCACATCCTTTCTCCCAGTAAAGTCTGCATTCCCAGGAAAAGGGGGCAGAAGAGGGGCAGAGTTTAACCTCTGACTGTTTGCAGTGCTGCTTTTCGCTTGCCTTGCCATGCCAGGGCTCTCTGTGCCAGTCAGGGTGGACCCTCCACTGAAGGTTTGTTCACAGTCCACCTGCTCCTGGCAGGCAAAGTGGTGCCAAATGTAAAAGTAGGTCAAAATTTCTCCCCATGAGCTTTCTTGGCAGTGTCTCTTTGATCCTGGAGGTGTTGTAAATACTTAACAGCAGAACACAGGGTACGGCAACCAGTGACAAATGAAGGTGGCATTACATTAGGAGGCTGCTCAGAGGCCTGAGCTCAAGCAGGGAGAGGAATTTCTTCCCAGGCTGTCTCAGTAGAAAGCACAGCTCTGTGTGAGGCCAGACAGTCCCTGCTATCTGTGATATGCCAAATTTCAATAGGTAATATCCCTGAAGTCCATTTCTGTCCCATCCCAAACCGAAATTAAACAGCTTCCATTTCAGAGGCAAGTCCTCAGAATATGACCAGTTCCATATGATGGTAATAAAATGAGTAATTCTAAAATCAATAGCTCATTACTTAAATAGGGCACACACTGCTTTGACTTTGGGCTGTGTAAGGCCAAGATTCATTGCAGGCAAAGTTAAATGCAAAAGACATCCTCTCAAGTACAGGATATTTCTGTGTGGAACACAATCATTAAAACTTCAAGCCAAAATAACAGTCAATGTAAATCTCTGCTTTATTCAAGCAGTAGATTATTACAAAACATACTTGTTCATCAGCTCATATAGTTTCCTTAACAACTTAAGGCACCAGAACTGTGCAGAGCTATTATAATTTCCATGATTTTACAGGCTGACCAATGGAGAAAGGGAAATACAAGGATTACCCCATGGTCAGACAGATATGTGAGTTTTGAACTCAGGCTTTTCAAAAGAGCAGGAATTTCTGCTTTGCTAACAGCCCATTAGGATAATATTTGAGGAAGGAAGGAGAAATGTCAAGTCTTTCAAAAAGACCTGTATGAAGAAAATAAAGGTTGGAGTGCAGGTTCCTGCTGGAGGCAGGCCCACAAAACCTGGCTTCCTGTTCCCATCAAGGGTAACTACACCCTACCTTAAGCATTACTTATTCCACAAGTTAAAATACTAAATTACAGAGGCTGAGACTATCAGGATACAGGACGAGTTTAGGCAAGTTTGTATCAAATGCTTCATTGCCAATTTCAGTCTGAAAAACAGCAGGTAGAGGACACTCCACTGAAAACTATCACCATTATCTGGAGACAAAAGTGGCTATTTGGTATATTGTCAGTCTCTCCCCAAGGCAGAGGAAAAAAATGACTGTAAAAAGGAATTACTTTCCTGATTCTCTGCAGTCATGCATCCCCCAGAAATGTAACCCAACCTTTTCAGCTTCAGTCCTCCAGTCAGGACTTGCTCTCCCCTTGATTGAGAAGTGAACCTGGCTCTCTCCAGGTTCACTTCTTTCACTTGGCCAAGTAAATCTAAATCTCTTCATTAGCCCTTTTTCCTCTCCTCAGCACTCTTGCAATTGCAATATTTTGGAACGATCTACTGAGTTCACAGCTAGATACATCCTGGAAGAAACAAGTGCTCTGCCAGGTGCAATAAAACGATATCTAAATCATTCCATAAATTTATATGCGATGTCTGGAAGTAGTCCTACTAATTCCTTTCAGCATAAAATGGCCAATTTATGGTGGTTATGCTCAAGCCAGAGAAGGGCATTTGGGAAATCTGTTCGAAGGGAGGAGCCCTTTGTGCATTATCCAATAGTCAATCCCTGTTAAAGTCACATCAAAAATAGTCTCTCCCTTTTTTCGGGAAGTAACTTGTCCTGATACCACATAAAATGGAAATTATGTCTACAAAAAACCTTATTGTAGGATATAGCCAACTTTCAGTGGGAAAATATTTCCTGTTACTGTTGGAAGGGGTCAACCTTACAATTTATAGTCAACTACTCTAATGGCTTCAGGAAAATTGGCTAATGCTACTAATTAAGGTCTTCAAGATTAATGAAGACTCTTTTTGTGATTGTTCAAGTTTCCCAGGCATTGATCATCCACTTTCAGGTCTCACAGAAGAGCTCTCACAGCTCTCCTGTGTCAGGCACAGCAGCAATCACTTGTTCAAGAGGCAGCAGCTACAGAAGCGAGCGGGTTCTGTGCACAGCAGATAGGGAAATCCACGAATGTCCCTAAAAATGTCCCTAAAAACCCCACTGGCAACCCAAACAGAAACAGTGGGATGTAGCCAACCATATATTCAAACTCACAGTGACCGCTGCCTTCAGAGAATCCTAGGATCCCATAATGGGTGGGGTTGGCTTACTCTGTACAGATGAGCAATCCTAATGTCATATATGACCAGTCTAAATTATTTTCCTTTAGAACATGTTTGTCTGGAAGTTCACAGCAAGCTATAACTTGGAGAAGGAAGAAAATATTTCCAAATAGATGGGTCAGTAACTCAGTACTTTCCTCAGGGCAGATAGAACCCACCTTAAGAATGGAAATACTGGAGGGCAGTAAACTTTAAATTGATAAATTCCTTACAAGGCAGATGAAGATATAAGTCCAAGGAGTATGATCATGGTACAATAATTAAAATATGAGGGAGAAGAGATGAAGACAATGACATAGAACTGTAAATTCCCCAAGTTGTTTTGCTATTTCATTAAAAAATTAAATTGGAAATCAGGGCTGTATGTGGAAGTGCAGCATGGAATCTAATGCTTAGTACTACCTATGGACTTTACCTTCTCAGGTGTTCTCAAAGAAATCCAAGAGCAGAATCTTTACTGGCACAGATAATTGGTTGTGTGTCAGTGCCTGGCACTCAAATTAAAAAACCCAGAGAAGACAGAGGTGATGACCATTACCCCTGCTTGCACTGTTTTCCTATCTGGCTTTATAACTTGTGGCAAACCATTTCAAATTGCAACAGAAAAGACATGGTCTAATTTCTCCAAGGTAAACTTGGCATAGCTGTGTCTTCCTCAGATGGTTATGTTCAAGTCAGATAAAGGAACAGGAAAATAAGAAAGGATGCTCCAGCAGTACTCCTGTAAACTCCCCATATTCATGTATTTGTCTTTCCAATCTCCTGTATCAGTGCTCTTTCTCCAGTTATTAAACATCTTGTGGAGCTCTTTGATCATGAGAACAGCAAGGCTGCAGATTTTGCTTTGAAATCTTGCTGAATGAAAGAGGGATATGTCAAACTGTGGCTGCTTTAAAGAGACATGGAGATATTCTACTGTTCTGGATCTGTGCTCCACAGTGAAGGAATCACAGGCTCCAGTAAAACCTGACAGGGCACATCACATCTTCCACCTAAAAAAGGTGTTTCATTCACACTTTTTAACAAGGAATCAAGCCATCTTTATCAGATTTTGAATACTCGATACCCTGGGTGAAAAAAAGAACAGCTCTTCACTAAATCCCCAAACTCACACTGATAATAGCCATGAAGGGATTCAGTAAGAATTAGGAAGTCAGAAAGACGGTGCTGCTTTTTCCAGCCTGCAATCAGCAGATGTGCCCAAAAAATCAACAATCATTACAAAGAAGTAACCTATCTTAAAGAGAGAAACAGTGCTGTATACACTTCAATGGGTTTATACCATAAAGCTTTACTAAAAATACAGGTTTAAAAGAGAAATATTAAATTTCACAACAGAACTGCAAAGTAGTTGCACAATTTCTTTATGTAGAACCAAGAAGAAACTTTGTCTCTCTCTCTCTCTCCCCCTCAGTCCACATTCCTTTATTCAGCTTTAAATTACCCTTAATATCATATTTTTTGGTGTGTAGGAGAAGGGAGTAGCCAATCTAAAGTAATGCTTTTCAAATAAATTGGTTTGGCTATTGGTACTTGTGGAGAGGTTTTTTTCTGTTTTCACCTTATGTTGCTGAAACTGCAACGACTGAAGTAAAATACTGATACAGCAAACCAGGAAGCCAACTTCCTGGAAAGAGAAATAATCCAGTAAAAGTCTGATTCTATATTATGTAGGAATCTCAGGATAGGATATGAAGGCTATTGAAAAGTGAGTGGTAAGGTCATAATCCTAAGCAAATATATATAGGGTATATATGCACCATATGTATGGATATATTGATACCCATATACTTATACTCACTCATAAAAAAACAAGTATTTTAGCCTTTCTTAAAAGAAATGTTATTATTCTTTCACATCTGCACGGGTAGAGAGAAAACAAAAAATCATTGGGGGTGAGGAGAGTGGCAAAATGAGCTTAAATGGGCTGAAAAATAAATGCTTAATTTCTCTGTATTAATTAATTTCGTCTGTTTTTTAAAAAATGAACAGTCATTTCAAACAGCACTGATGACAAAGTGAAAACCAGACATGAGACATGCAGGCAGGAGTCCTTCTGCTGCAGAACAGGAGAGTTTTATAGCCCAGAGTCCTTCCAGCCCCTTCACACAGATGTTCCACCTAGCAAAGGAATATTTTGGGCTCCAGCACACTCCACTTGAACCTGATACTTACCAGCAATTTTCAGTTTTAATTATCAAGCATTTGAGCAGTGTGAGCCTGGATCGTGAAAATATTAATATTCATTGCTAATACGATGAGCCTTGAGCAAACAGACTGTCCAAACACTCACATATGTTTAGGTAACCAAAATATTTATCTAACAAACACTTTACTGTTTAGGTTTGTATTTTCCTACCCCAAACCAGCTGCTGACCCTGCCACCAAATCACAGAGAAATAGGAATTTTTTCCCTAATCATCTTAACATATAAAGTATTTAGATTAAAGGAATAATAATCATAGATGTCAAACCCACTGGGGTTTTTATATAGTTTTTTTTTTTAATTAATAATTTTCCTGCTGTATTGGCTAAATTATTATTATCACAGACAACCTCAGCACCAAGGAGACGACCATGGTCAGGGTTATCAAACAGGACAAGCAACAAAGGCAGAACAAGGGAAGTAACTTCAGTCACACCTTGGGTTTAAAAGAAAACAAACAGAAAGTTTTATTAATACTTTTAAAATGCGTTACAAGCCCTTTAAGGTAGCAGTTTGACCTTGCAAGTCTTTAAAACAATTATTAAACTCGCAGTGCATTTTGGTATCCTAACTCTACTTGCTCCAAGAGAGTCTAAACAAAAATAAACTACAAATCAGGGGACAGAAACAGGTGATTTCAAGACTGGTGATAAACAGGAGTTTCAGATTAGTTTTAAGGGACCCCTCAGGTTTTCCATCACACCCTGTTTGCTATGATGAGAAGGATGAATGATCACCCTCCCGTCCTGCATTCCTTGGAAAATAAATACAGCCCTGACCACAAGGAGTGTGAGTAGCCCTGACTGCTCATTTCAGTTTTATAGATGGAAGTATTTCACTTGCAAGTCTGCATTGTACAGAAGAACACAGTGCTTAAATCAGTGTTGAACACACTGCAAATTTTTATGACAAAAAATGTTATGCCTTTAGTATATAACTTACTTGTGAGTTTAAAGTTCTGTCTCAAAACAAATGAGGCCTCACCAAAGGCATCAAGTTTTTCTGAAAATATCTTTATTCTTTTCCAAGAGCTTTAAAAATACAGTGTACAGTGAGAAACTTTGATTTTCTAGGATTTTGCACAAAAGAGCTGTAAAGGTGAGATGAATTACAGTTAAATTTTCACTAATCCCTTTAAAAATCCTGATTAATCATGTTTTTTTCAGTCTCATTAATATCAGAAAGAAGATGGCAACTCCACCTCCTTTTCTGAAATATATTCTCCCTCTCCATTTCTCTAATTGCACTAAGCCCTTGAGTTAAGTCTACTCCAAATTTTGCTTACCTGCAAGACAAAGTGTCCATCTTAACTGCTCTCCTGCCTGCCAGCATCATCATTTTCAGCAATTCTGTCAAAGCATGGCCAGTTTAGCCCAAAAATGTTGGTAGCAGTGAAAAAAAATCACTGACTTTACAATTTAATTTAAATTGGCCATGACTTCTCTTAGTTATGTGAATGTTGAACTGGAACCTGTCTTATTGCCCCCTTGCTTTTCACATTCAGCTCGTTGGTTGCACTGATGTGGAATTTCTGGAAATATGAAGCTTTTGATTTCTGTGGAATGGGGACAGGGTAAAAAATGTTGGTTTATCATTTCAAGTCAATTCAGATGCATAGATTTTAATGTATCTCAGAATTTATGGTGCCAGAAGTGTTTGCAGTAGAGGTATAAACCACCTCTGCCATGGGTGCAACTGCTCCAGGTTTGGACACGCTGGTCTAAAGGATCCCACAATCTACTCAGTATCAGCTCTGGTTTTCAGCTGGAGCACCTAACTCTTCATTCTGTTATGTGGGCCCCTATAAACAATTAGAGAAATTAGAAGACACATAGGTAATGGTCTTACAAACTTCCAAAAATGTAGTTGCCACTTTTTCTTAGTGCACACATTTAACACTCGCTATTCCTCTGCTGAGAACCTTGCCATGAACTCCTTTTTCGTGTAACACTTAGTTTGTTAATAGATTTTAGTGCTGGTCAGACATCATCTCTCAGAAAACAGGCTGACATTTTGTGTCAGAGAGAGCAGGGAGCCCCAGCAGCATCACCAGCTACTCAATCGGTGCATCTGCCAATCATTGCCATGGAGCACCCCATAACATCCACAAGGATGGAGAGAGCATCTGCCTCTTGGCTCAGGGAAAGAGTAACACTTTCAAAGGGCTTGGATGAAGCCCTGCTCTGTCCAGCAGGTTCCTGGCATGCAGCAGCAGCTCAGGCTGTGGAT
Organism: Cettia cetti; assembly: GCA_013401135.1. Taxonomy (NCBI): domain Eukaryota; kingdom Metazoa; phylum Chordata; class Aves; order Passeriformes; family Sylviidae; genus Cettia; species Cettia cetti. The sequence continues at coordinate 73,929 of VZUI01038759.1, read as the reverse complement.
TCGAGTCTGACACACACGGGACTCAAGCCCAGACCTCCTTTAGTCCAGGTGAATGCTCCACCACTAGCTATTGTTTGCTCTTTAGCTGCTCCCTCTTTGTTGGGTTCAACTCCATTTCTTAAAGAAACACAGCTCCAGCACATCTGGTTTGTCCCACGACAAACAAGGCACCCTCCTCCCACCACCTTCCTTTTGCACCACAGAAGAAATCGAGCATGAAAATCCACCCCTTTCCAATTTTGGATCATTTCAGCTTTTAAGAGGAACAAAACACACATGTTGCCTGCCAGCCACCCTGAGAATTTTGCCTCATAGATCAAATTCTCCAAATGCAACAAATATTTGTGAAAATCTGCCTGGAAAGGGAGGAGGGGGATGGGGTGGGGGGGGGTGGGGTGGGGAAGAGTGGTTTAAATCACTCCCAAATCACTCCCACTGGAGGCAAGCCCACAGTGCGAGCTCACCAGATATTTGTTCCATTTGGGGCTGCCAAAACTTCCAACTGCATCACTCCCAACCAGAAGCACCATATGGAGGCTTTGCTCATCTGGTGAGGTGACAGCATGGCAGCCAAAGTTGCCCTGGGGCAGGGAATTAAATCATCACAGGGGCTGGGATGCAGGAATGGAAAACACTGATTATTAGAAACCTAATCATGTCTCGTTTCTTCCCCCTCCCCAAAAAAAATCACATTTGAACCTCCTGTTCTCTTCTGCTTTAATTATTTAGCTCTCGTTTCTAACCAACCTAGTGTCACACCCTCACAAACTTCTTTCTGCATCTCCCCTCCTTTTTCTTTTCTCTTTTCATTTCCTCTATTCTAATTTAAAGAAAAAAACCCACTTTATTTCCCCCCCATGCACAGGACACAGGCTGCTGCTTTCAGTGGTGACATTTAAATCCAGGCTGTCCTCAAGCATCTGGCTGAAGGAGTTGCAGAGGAAATCCTGCTGAGCCTGGGAGTACCAATTGCTGTGCAGGAAATGGCACAGCCCCCAAATCCCAGCCCTTGCAAGCAGCAGCTTCTCTACCCCAGGCACACAGTTAAGTCTGGACTAGCACTAGAGGTAGATCCTAAAAGTTTTGCAGAAGAAGTATTGTCATTCTAAATTTGGGAAAGACTGTATATATTTTTTTCAGCTCCTGAGCTCTCTTTGCCATCACTTATCACTAAAAATTAAGGCAAACATCTAGCCATGAAATGCCTGACACATTGTAGTCATTAGTTACCAAACCATTAGTCGCTAAAAGCTGAAATCTGACTGAAATGGGTTGAGCAAACTTCACTGTCATGGCAGCAAACAACTTAAAAATGCACTTACAAGCTAATGGAAACTTTTATCACTCACCATAGAGTTTTGCATCTTACTGTAATTGTATTAGACCTTAATAGAGCAATTATTATACAGGTTTTGATGGAGAGGCACAATAATTCAGAAGCGAACACACACACACACACACACTTTTTATCTCCTACTTCAGCAACTCCTTTCAATATTTGGTGTAGTCCCCAGCACAAAAAGATCCATCATGGCATCACACAACAGCAGGGGAGGCAAAGTGCAAAGGTGTTTATTAGCAACCAAAGGAATTTCCATTAGAAACTGAATAACTGTAAGTGAAAAACTTCACATTTTACATCTCCACCTGCTCCACAGGGGCTACATTGCATTAATTATTGCTTAAATACATACGCAATTCTTCAAATTATTCTCTTTAAGTTAATGAGGCACAAGGTATTAAAATTGAGCTACCCTTGCCTTTCTGCCTCACATTAAAAGCAGGTCAGTGCCATCAGACAGTTAATTAATTAATTCAGAACAGACAACAGGCAAGTCCAGCAAAATAACTTCAGATATCACGTGAGATTACATGCACACGAAACATCTGACATACTTTTTTCTTTCTACAATTTGCCTGGTGCTGACTGTTCTCTGTGCCCAAAAGAACCATGATATCACACCTGCAGAGATTTAAAATCATTAAAATCTCAGAGAGCTTTCAGATGTAACCACATCACTGTCTCACAGGGTTATATTTAATTACAACGATGAGCATACTCAGATAATTTTTGTTACCATCTTCTAGGCAAAAACTCAGCTTTGTGTATAGGCAAAAAAGTTAAAATGCTGCTGGTTTTACTTGTTTCCACCAGAGGAAACCAAGGATTATGTTTAAAATAAATGCCTGCAGGTAAGAGCAGCTGTAAAATCACTTTCCACTTATTAGCAATCAATCCCAGACTGTGGCTTTATTGTTAAGAGTGCACAGCACCATTTTAATCTCCTTACTCCCATTTCCTTCAAGAGATCACCTGATCACAGTACAGACTTCCCAGGAAACATTAGTACAGTGGAACTGGTGATATCCAACAGAAGACAAACAAGCAAAAGAGCAATTCACAGAATCCTAGAATGGTTTGGGTTGAAAGGGTCCTTAGACATCATCCAGCTCTTAGCCCAATTCAGAAAATCCAATCTATTCTCCGTGTAACAACACTTCTCTCACTGTTCTGCCCAGGCAGAACCAACATGAAAATGTGGGAAGCAGGATATAAAATATAACAACAGTTCTTATACCTTCCCTCAATTTTTGCAAAGATCCATTTGCCAGGATTTAGTGGATTGCTGCCAAGCAAGCAGCACTCAGCAAGCACATATGCCAAATTCCCCACCCCAAGGACATGGGTCCACCATAACCAGGAGAAAATCCCTTTGCTCCCGGTCAGTTTTACATTCCTCATGACTTGTAATGGCCCAAATTCCAAATCCCAAAACTTTCCATCTGTTTTAAATCTGTATTTTATTATTTTAAAATCTATATTTAAAGAGATGAGCAACTGCATTTCTCCACAGGGAGGATTATTTATGTGAAACATCCACATGAATCCAGATCTCAAACCAGGAGGAAGTATTTCTGCATCAGACTGAGAGCTTCCACTATAAAAAGGTGTGTAACACACCTAACGCCTAAACTACCAAGACAGCACCACTTACATCACAACTTTGGGACAAAGGTATCCAACAGGCACATTCTGTGGGCTAAGAAAAAGTTAAAAATATAACCCAGCTCTCCACAGCATGCCTGAGTTACAGGAGCAGACAGGCTCAGCAGTGCCAAGGAGTCCCCTCTAAGGTGCTCAGGATTAAAGCTGAGGATGCTCTATCTGACAGTGCAGATGACAACAGAAACAGAGAATGGCCTGGAGAGAACATCTGAGAAGAATCTCTCTGGTTTTTATTAGGTGTTTGTATGTAAGTTGGCTTTTGAAGAGTTGCTCCTGTCAGCTTCTACACTCATGGGACACAGATGTTGCCACCTGACTCCAAGTAGAGACAGCAGGTTTAATGAATTAAGCTTTTACTTAAGTTTTCTTACAGATTACACCGTCCTATTTTCCTCTTTGTCTTCCTCCAGAAAAACAGAACAAAAACCATAAGGCAAATCAATTTGGTCCTGTCATTAATGTGGTGGCAACCAGCCATCAGAAAAGGTTATTTGTCATGACATCCTCTCCTGCAAGCTCCTTAATACTGCTGGAGCCATGGGACGTCAAGGAAAGGCACCAGGAAAACTTCTCCCATGCAGGGATTGGAACCAGTTAAAGTGTCTGGAGAACAATCCCCCACGTGAAAGTCGATAATTCTGTGAAGAAAGACACAGAATTAGGCAGGAGGCCTCCCATTTATGAGCATATTTGATTGCACTGAGGTTGGCATTCAGTTGTGCTATTGACTTTTGCTGCTGCCCTGTTCTGCTGGGGGTGGGAGATGATGCAGTGAATGCAGCAGAAGTTTCCACTGTCGTGTCCTAAAGTTCCCAAATTCATGGAGGCAATGGATCATGTTTTCCACCACGCCAAGTTTATAATTTTTACATAGCACCACACTGTCTCATAATATTTATGTCTCCAGAGTATGAAACTAAATCATCACTGTATTATCAGTCCCATTCCATTTAAAAGGGTGATAACATTTTACACTTGAAATTAAACAACTAATTAATTCCACATATTTTCCTGACTGAACAATCCACTTTCACATCTTGAAAGAGTAAATCAATTCCCTCACTTCAGTTAAAAAGCAGATTTAAAATGGTCATTTCTAAAGGTTTACCTTAGCTTAAAGTTTTTAAAAATTAAGAATTTTTTTTTTAATTTTAACATTCATTCTATGCCTTAGCAATACTTTTTGTTATTAATCTGGAACTCAACCTTGATGAATTAACTCATTTATGCCCTACAAATAATTTCATTTCAATAATTCATTCAACTACTAACAAATGCAGGGAAGACAGAAAATTTCAGAGAAATGGCAGAGCAGTCTTGCATTATCCCTTTGCAGTTTTAGTGGTGTATCTGCTCTTTAGGACAAGGAGTGGGCATTTAAATTGAAAGAGGATAGACATTAAGAAGAAATTCTTCCCTGTTGAGGGCATGTCATCCACATTTAAAGCAGATAATGCATCAGACCTGGTAGTTTCAGATATTATATTGCATTTGTATGATATTTAGTGACTATCTGCACCAGCAAGCAAGTCTCAGTGCCTTTCTCCACATTAGTAAGCATCCTCCCCATTTCCCCGAAGTTAATGTATGGATAACTGATCTCTTATGCAAAGCTGAAATAGGGTTTAATGAACCTCCATTACTCAAGCTGCACATTTTCCTCAAGATGAAAAATGCCACGTACAATGTATTTTCCTGCATGTGAATAAGCCCATTAATATAGATTTCTGAACAGAGTGTTTCTACTCAGCAATTTTTGCCCTTTGGGAAGGAGAAGGAAAGGGAGAAGGGAGCAGACGCTTCCCCTCACTCCCCCACATCATCTCCAGAAAGGAACTGGATCAGCTTTGTTAATACTTTGGATTCAGAGCTGTTCTTAGCACAGAAGCACAATTGCCTTCTGACAAATGTTTATGAAACCTTTGCTGCCAGCATTAAATCTGTTCTAATGTATTCTTCCCCGACTTTGATATGAAATGATAACAGAGAAAATAATCAAAGCAATACAAATCTGGCAATATCAAAAATTGCTCTCACTTTCACACCTTGTTTGCCTCTTTGAATAATTCCCCTCCCCGAGGAAGCCCTTGTGAGGAATTAAATCTGGATGTACCACCAAGAGACATTAATCTCCAGACAGGTTCTAAAACACAAATTCTTTTTGCTTTAGCAGCAATATGCAAGCACCAGTGGAATCACCGTTCAGAGGTACAAAAAAGCTGATTTCCAGCCTCAGTCAAGTACCTGAAATACAACTTGGTGTGTTATTGTTTTTTTTTAATTTTCCTGGTGTTACTTTACAAAAATTCTAGATTTACCATACTTTGCCAAAAAGATGTGTTAAGTAAGTCTACCTTTCCACTGTATTTCTTGGAATTTCACATTAATTCTGTCTCCTCCCACCTTTTCCTCTCAATTTCCACTATTACCTTTCCAAGTGGATCCACTGCATTTCGAATTCTCTACGGAAACTCAAGGAGAGTTTTCTTCCAAACCTGGCCAGGAGAACTCTGTTGCTTTCCTTCTCTCTACTCAAGACAATTAATAGATATTAACTGCAGACACACTTCATAACTAATTTACGTAAGGCTGTACAAAAATCCATTTTTTTCCTGATTATCTCTCCTGCTCAGTCCTGCATCAGTTGCACTGCACAAACCCAATACCTTTAGGAATAAACCTCAAAACAACTGAGAAATAAACCAGTAACCTAAAAAATAAATTTTAAAAAAATTTGGGTGGAAAGGAAGGCTTTGATGGAATTGACACTTTCTAATGAAAAAAATCTGTTGTTAGAAAGTAGCAGGAGGTTTCCACATGGAATTATTTGATATCTCTGAGGCAACATGCAGCAGACACAGCTTCTCTCTTTTCCAGACACAATCCTAGCCATTCACACTGAAATATAGAGACAAGGATATGGATTCTGTGGACTAATTATCACTCAAAGAACCTTGAAAAAAGCCAACTCTTCTCGCTGCAAATGTCCTCAGTAACCAGTGAGTCTGCTCTGCAGAGCTTGTCTAAGAATATGAACTCACAGCTTCTTTTGACAACTTTACCATCATCAGACCCGCACAGTCACACCATGTCCAGCTGGGAACTCCTTCCCCAAATTGTTCAACTCATATAGAAACTATGCCTGAACCGCAGAACAAAATTTAAGATCACAGAACAAACCCAACAGTTATCACATTTTTCTTTTTTTTTTAATACTGTGCTACATGAAACACTGCCGTTGCTTTACACATTTCAGAGTTTTTCTCCTACAATAAATGTGGTTTCCTTGAAACCAAAAGAAAATCCAAAAACAAACCCAAGCTATAATTGGATATCCAGGAGAAAAGCATAATAATTCCAGTGTGCCACCAAAATTTCCTCAAGAAGACACCAAAAGCTAACTGAGGTTCTGTGTTTTAAAGGTCATCCTTTCTACCAGCAGTCAGCTGTATGTTCAAGGTAAATCCATTGGGAGAAGAATCTGCCTAAAAATCATGAATTCTCCACAAAAAAAGAATCTAATTTCTCATTTCCAGCAGCTTCAGTTCTATTCAGGTTCCAAAGTTACTATTTAGAACTACAAATTTCTTCCACCATTCCCAAAACAAAACAGTGAAACTCATGACTTCACAGCTCCCAAATTTTTCACCCATCCCATATGAACAAAGTACACTGCAACAAAAACCAATTTTGAAGTTAAATGGTACCCTCAGAAGCTCTGTTTAGTGATCTGCTTCCCTTTTCCCCTCCAAAGCATAAACCAAAAGTAACAATTAAATAAAACCCGGGAAGGTTTTGTAAACAGATTGCAACCAAAAGGAAAAATTCTTACCTTGAAGCATCAAAGCTGTCATAGGATCCAACCGTGTAGTGTCTGAACAGCTTCTTTGTTCTATCTATTCGTGTTTCTGCACAGAGAAAAAAGAATTTTCAATACTTCTGTATTTCCTAATCAAGTGCTGAACCATTTGTTTATATTCCCTCCCAGTGAATGAATGTAGTTGCAAGGCATTTCAGAAAAAAAAAAAAAAAAAAGTTGGCTTTGGAGGTATTCTTTTATCACATTAGACACATCAAGTGAATAAGGAGAACTTCTTGGAGATCATGAATCACATCATTTACAAGTTTTAAAGCTCCACTCACATTTTCAGTGGCAAAAACTTTTATGTCCAATATTTGGGGTTTTATAGCTAAGAGACAAAATAGAAGAAAGAAAAACCAACAATAGATATCAGAAAGGTTGGGAAAATAGCCAGAACATGCAAATCAATATTTTTTGCCTAACTATAGGTTGGTCCTCCTATGGAATCACCTCTGGTTTGGCTAAGAGACATCAACAAATCAGATGAAAAGGTTTCTGGTTTAGATTATTACAATGAAAGCTGGGGGCCTCTCCATGGAAGGCCAGCCTGACACAATCCAACATATTTTATTAATTCTCCAAGCCAGACAGAACCCTCAAGGCACAGCCCCTCTGTATCACAGCTTTTAAGGGTGGTACAAATGACTGAGAGATTGGTGCTGTCAAATGACCGAGAGCAAGCCTGCAGAGAGAAAAAGAACAGGATGGAAGGGCTTTGAACACAGCCAAGGGGCAGGGGAGAAAGTCCTGGGAGGCAGACTTTGGGAAGAAGGGTGGGAAAAATGCATATTTCTTTGCTTTAACCAGTGCAGCTGACATGTAACTGGATCATGCCCCCAGCTGGAGGCATAAATACAGATACATCCATAAAACAGAGAAATTGCAGCTGGAAAGGTACGTGCAGGTTGCAGCTGGCTAAAAGAGTAAGAAAGTTATTTCTTCAGAGCTGCGCACCAATTGGCAAGGTCCAAGAAAAGCACTACTAGGAAAAACCAGAAATATTTACATTTATATATATTTTGTGGAGACCAGCCAGCCTCCATCCTACAAGATGGCCAGAGAGGGAGAAAATCCCTATTCTAATATGAACTCTACTTGATAGTTTAGCTGATTTTGTCCCTTTGTCATTCACCTACAACCTGTGTTTTCTGCCTAAAAGACCTTTCCTTTACCCAAAATTCCTGTTCCTACTGCACAAATTGCAGTCTGTTCCCCACCAACATCCTTTTTTCATGCCATTCTAAAAATCAGGTTCATACCAAGAGACATAAACAGAGGAAACACAGAAAATCATAAACCTGGAATCCACTTTGAGTTTCCCCCTGGCCTGTTCTCAGAAGCCGCTCAGATATTATTACAAGAAATAAATTATTATGAAGAATATTTTGAAGTCTTAACTGCTTGAGCCTCAAGGAGCCAGATGTTCCCCCTGCAGAATCTGTTTTCTATAGCATGATATTTCAGTGCTATAAGGAATACAAAGTGGGTGGGAGGGATGGGAAGGCACAGCAAGACAGAGAGCTTTGTTCAGCTCCCCAGGATTGCAGAGCCAGCACTCTTCAGCTGCAGCTTGGATCTTCTCCCCGGCTCTGCCACCCCTCTGTTTCCCCCCTCTCCTCTGTGTGCAGTCAGGGATTATTTGGGAAAACAGAAGCCTTGCAAGGCGCTGAATTTGAGGCCGTTTCCCAGGCTGCTGCGTTCTCTAATTACCCTCTTCCCCTCACCTCCAGCTCAGATTCCAGGCTGCCCTATTGCACAGCGTAAGTACACACACCCAGGAGCGGGGCGGGGGGGAGCACCGGGAATCTGCCATCAGAATGAACCGGGGACTGAAAAAAAAAGAGGATTCCATTCTCTGACTTGACAAAAGAACACAAAGAACCCATAGGCAAATGCCTAACAAATGCTGTTCTGAATTCAAGCCAAATATAGCATAGTAACACTGTCACATGTATATTAGCACCAAGGGGTTAGCTCCAGGTTTGCCTGGATGTGTACCCATTCTTATGTCCCAGGTTTTCTCAAGATCAGCATTCATTATCAAAATACTTTGCAGTAAGTTAGGACCACCTAAGGCTAACAACCCCATCATTATTTAAGAAGCTTTCACCCACAGAATCTTTTGAGGATTTCTTCTTAAACTTGGTCGCAGAGAGATTAGAAAGACCAGCAAGAAGATATGGACAAGAAGGTCTAGAAAAGCATATTTAGCAGTTTTATTTTAATAAAAATAACTATTTTAATTATACTGCATTCTTACTGAGAGGAACATCTGTCACCACAGATGAGAAGTCCCTACATCAACTGGGATCAGTTCAAAAAGTTTTTCTAAGAGATAGCAGAATACCAGGGTTTGCAAAAATGGTCCAGTTTCCTTTACATTGTCAGAAGAGAGAAAAATTGGGATATCACTTGAAATTTCTAGATCTCCTGAAGAAGCCCATATTTTACCAGAGTAAATACCATAAGAACAGAACAATTTTTTCCTGGTCCACTTTCCACTGAAGTGAGTGGAGCTGCAGGAGAAATAAGCTGTGTGCCCTGGGCAATAATGGCAATCCAAATAATAAAGTCCCAGCTGTTTCTTTATTAGAATCATTTATTGTTGCAGACATCTCAGTGAGCAACAGGCTCAAACCCTGCCCTTACACAATTTAATTTATAGGGTTCAAAGAGAGGTGAGCACTGAGAAAGTGTAGGTGCCAAGCATTTCCTCCTTCCTCCACCTCAGGAGGAGTGAGGCATTCTTCCAAATAAATGTAGGACTTCCTGTAGATTCTCTGTCTCAGTCTCATAAGTGACCATGAACAGATCTTGCAGACATTATCAAAAGCTGGAAGATCACTGCCATGAAAAGCAAGAAATAAATTTTGGACTCTAAACCACACAGATTATGCCACTCATGCCCTGTTTCAGCCCACATAACAATTGTGGGCCTGTTCCAGCAGCCAGCCCGATTCCCACCCAGACACTCCTGCTTGGAGTAGGTTGCTTACATATTTGATACTGCTTTGGAAGGGTAAAGAACTAGGAGGAGGAAAAATCCCAAAGGAACTGTCTCCATTCCTTCTCTCCTCCCTGCTGCTCCTTGCAGGGCATTTCTGTGCTGTGTTTCCAAGGAAACTGCGCGGGAATGCTCTGCCACCGGGGATGTTGTCAGAGGCCTGCCAGAACTCTAGGAAAGGTTCAGAGTCACCAGCATGTCCACAGGATGAACAGAGGAAATAGGAGTGGAACAGCAGAATTTGTGCTGTGATACTGGGAGACAACAGAGAGCAGCAGGCTCTCCCCAGATACCACTGGTGAGTAAAGATGGGTTCCATCCCAGCCCAAAACACGCAGCTTTTCCTTCTTCCTTCCCTCTTCCCCAGAGACAGCCCTGGGAGATGTTTCACTCCCAACAGACATTTATGGGTGTTCTTTGTCAGAGTAGTTCAGGTACAGCTCTCTGCAGGTGCAACACCCCAAACAGTGGCAGAGGTTAAGGACTTCTCTCTGCACCTTCCCCTTCCTGGGGGAAAAACCCTTTCCTGAATATTTATGCTAAGGGTTAGACCAGAAGTTATTCAAAGCTGAGGAAAGTGGTCTACTAACAAAGTCAGCAGAAATTCACAATTCAAGGACACCAGTGCTGGTTTGCAACAAGACAGGGCTCCTATCTTACACGTTTTTCCGTAAATTGAGCCAAATTTGGCCAGAAGAAAAAGTCAAGAAAAAGTTAATGGGATTGAAAACATCATTAAGAAGAGCATACATTTTTCTATCCCAATTATATTCAAAATGTCTGCCATACCAAATGATGCTCCAGAAAATAATCATAAGAAAAGACAAAAATGTTCTTCATACCACAACCCGTGAAATCTCGGTAACTTATTTTACTTATTTCCTTTTCCCCTTAGAAAATGGAGATTCATCAAAACTGGATTTTCTATTAAATATGGTACATTAAAAGGGTGATAAGTGAGAATTCTTTTCAGCCCTATGATACAATTGTTTCACATGACATTTCTTATTGCTTTCTTTGAGCATTTCATTTGAGCCATAGGAAAGATGAAGTTCAGGGATCCCCCTCCAAATCACGCTGAGTAGGATTACGGATTTTTAAAAATGTACAAAAAATGGGATGAAGAAATAGAAATGGAAATTTTCTCTATTAACTATTTGATCATTGATTCTGATAAAGGGTTATAAAAACTCATGAAAGTGAAATCTGCATGTATGGTACCACCCAAGAATTCAGAAGAAACTACCATTATCTTTTTCATATCTTTGCAAATCTGAGGTAAAAACATTGATGCTTCATTTGAAGGGATAAACTGTGAGGATCAAGAGAAAAGATGATGAAGTCATTATGAATGGTAAATGAACGAAAACCTTTAATGCATGGTTCACTTTCTTCTGTGTCAGTTTGTGAATTTTTCTTTTTTTTTAAAGGCCCAGTGTTCAGCTGATGTGATCTCTCAACCAATTTTTCTTTCAGTTACAGCTGAGAAAAAGCGAATATTATGTGGTTTTTGAAGTTTTTCAGATTTGAGAATAAGCATAAAAATGTCTCAGGGACAACCTGACTGGAATAGCAAACCTTTGGACATCCTCTGGCCTTTCCTTTCTGTTCTTTTTATTTTATTTTTTTTCCCTACTGTATCTTATTTTCAGAAAAAGAAAGGAAGACTGAGTGTTTATTACCTCCTTCATCCTTAGAGGAAGAGTAGCTGGAATACAGTGAATTCATTTACCCATAAAAGATGCTGAACTGGCTGATCAATGGAGTGAATCAGCAAGTTTGTTTGCAAGAGAAACCTTAATAACTGAAATATGCATCCTGGACCCGCTGGAGAGGCAGTTATGGAAGAGCAGTGCTTCCCATGTCATCACTTTTCCCTTTAATTTAACAAAAAGCTTACTTATACCTGAAAAATAAACCCCAGCAAGCAGTTATGGAAGCATTTGCTTCTTACTGTCCTAACAACTTTATCAGCTCTTTGTACGATTCTGGAATTCTGCAGCTCTTCCCTCATTTGGAGAATATTTTCACAATATGGTAACTTGATCTTTCCCTAAGTTCTTCTGTGGGGTTTCTGAGTGTCTCCATTCCCTCTGCCCCTCATTTCCAACCCATTTGTGGCAGCTCTGTGTCCATGGTCTCAGCTGATGCAGAGGATTAATCCACCCAGGGTCTGGTAGAGGCTTTGGTCCATGTGCACCTAGTTTGATCCTTGCTGAAATTACCCAGCTTTTACAAAGTCAGGCCAAAACAAAGCAACTTCAGTGCACTTTGCCTAACCTTTACCTGTGGCCTGACAATATGTACAACTGCCTCATAAAAAACAGCTTTCCATGTCAATCCCAAAGTGCTCCTGCACACATAAATAAAGGCATCTTGTTTTTCAAATTCAGGGAGAACAAAGAAGTCTTGATGAGCTGCCTGCTGGCACTATCATCTGTTGCAAATGTTACTTATCCTGAAGGTCAGGATGGTTTGTTCACTTACAAAGCTCAGGTGGTGTAATGTTCCAGCTCTTTAGAACTGACTCAAGGTACGAACGTTTTTAATCATAACACCTTATTTCACATTTTTCATCCTCCCAGCAAGTAGTTCAAATATTTCCTGCAAATATCAGTGTTCTCACTGATGGAAGCAGCATTACCCAGAATGATGGCCTGTAGCAAAGGGCAGGTGCCAGGTGAAACCAGGCTTAATGACTTTGCCTCGACTTTGCATTAATTTCGGGAAATTCCAGTAGAGGTTTATGAAGGAAGTCTGTGTTTGCTTGTGTGGCAGGAGCTGTGGTCTGCTCAGCATGACAGGGATTCTTCCTACCTGAGACATGTTTACAGCCCCACAAAGGCAACCAACTGCTTGGGAGAAGGTCATTGTGCACTCTGCGTTGGAAAGAACAGATGGGGAATTAATTTGGGCTGAGTAAGGAGAAACAGGCCCTGGAAAGCCATTCTTCTATTCAATTTCAAAAATCATTAATTTTCATGTACAGCAAGTTTCAACAAGAGTTATTATGGAATTTTATCATCAATGGTGATACAAATGTTTCCCCTCAATTTCCTTCCTTAGAAGAAGCTTCATTCAAGTCTAAATCTTCGCCAGCTGTACTCAGGATCAATGATCTGTCAAATTCTCTGTCTTCAATAATAGATAAAATTTTGAATACCTAAGAAGCTGCTGAGCATGGGAGATACGTGGGAAGCTCCCAGAACCTCACCATCTTTTTCACCACAGCACTCCCTCTGCTTGATTGTGCATGTGGACTTCTCAGTCTGATTTTCACTGTGGGTAAAATATGACTGAAACCCAACAAACAGAGGAACACTTTGCAATTTCCATCATAAAGGCTTCAGAATAACTTCTAATTTAATGTTATAACTCCAGTCAGTGCGAACAAATAGCTCAGAGCAGGATGTTGCTAAGCAATGTGGTACCCAGTTTTACACAGGACCAGGGCGGGGAAGATGAGGGTGGAACAAGGGGCTGTGAATGTAGTTGTGGAAGTTCCCTGCTCACCAGGAAGAACTCCTGCCTTGCCATGTCTAACATTCAAGTACTAACTCAAAAATACAAAAGAAAAGTTACTTACACCACATCACTTCTAACAGGAGTACCAGACTTTAGCAACTGAACTTGTGGTGCTGTATCAGAATATATAGATATGGCTATGTACAGATAGAATAAATTAAATAACATATATAGAATATCAAAATAATTTATAGATATGGTTAGAGATACTTTACATTGATGACTGCTAAGTAACACAGGTTTCAGAGTCAGGCCACAGGATAATTTTCAAACAGGAGAAACTATCACCATTGGTCTGAGCACTTACTCCTACAACGGTATTGCAAATAATTAGGATGATTGCAGCAGAAATGGAGCCAAACCCAAAAATACTTTTACTTTTTAAAAATTATGAAAGCTACGTGCCCTTACAGCATTGTGTAGACACATAAAGGCAATTACTTTAAATGAACGCATTTGAAAATCCATGTTGCAACCTTAAACACTCCTGGAAATGAGAACAAATTGCTGAGAATGCTGAGAATTGAGTTTTCTTAGAAAGCACTAAAAATCAGATTAGTTAGGTAATACATACAAAGATTGTACCAGATATTGAGAAAAGCAACAGTACTGTGCAAAGTTTTGAAAAATAATTATATTTTCCAGGCATTTTAGTGATGGAGGTCATGTAAAACCTTTCCATTCCTGCCACTAGCACTTCAAAACTTCATTAAAGCTCCACTCAACACCTCCAAAATGAACTCCATTCTTGGACTTGACTGACCAGCCAGTTTCTCACCAGCTTACCTGGGGTTTGAGTGCTTCTGCATCCTCACAGAGAAAAAAAACCCCCAGACAATGCATTTCAAAATGTACTCCTTCAACTATGTTCAGAAAGCTGAAGCTTATCAAGGAATGTAGGATTTGACAAGCGTTCCACATTGCTACACAAAATGCTGCTGGCAACTCCTCTTCCTTTGCAGAGAGCAGCTACAACAAAAACCCCAAACCAAGCTGACCACAACTGAGAAGCCTTATTTTACACAAGGCTCAAAGCCCACGTCCCTTCAGTTCCACACTGTACCAAGAGGGTGTTTTTTTTCCCTGCTGCAGGTTTCCATGGAAATGCATCAGTCACTAATCTAAATAAGTGCGGCTGAAGGACGCCTGAAAACCTGGAGCAATTACGCATGCTATTAGGGGAACAAAATATGATTCAGCCCAGCTATTAGAAATGTGCCACAGCTATCACTTCTATATTTTGTTGCAGTGTTCTAAAAACAATACTGCTTTGCATTTTTTTAAACCCACTCCTTTGTTGCTTACAAGAGGGAGAAAAAAAACAAGAAAATGCAATAAAAATACTTCTCACGTAACGAGCACACAGTGAAGTCAGACAGTAACTGTTGCAAAACACAAATGGAGTTGATGCCACACATTTGTTTTGCCATGAAAATCCACAGGACCTGAAAACTTCTTTCTGGTCAAAGAGACTTCACTTGAGTCATTCTGATGAGTAATAAGACAGTGACAGCTTTGATCTGCATTAAAGGGCTAATGAGCCTTAAAAGAATGGATGTAAATATAATTTCTGATCAATACTAAACATCCATGTGCTACCACAGCACACAGCTGAGGCACAGCTGGGTCTCTACTGATCACAGAGCTATAGGATAATTAAGATTGGAAAAACACTCTGAGATCACTGAGTCTGAATGCTCCCCCAGCCCTGCAAAGCCACCACTAACCCATGTCCCCAAGTGCCACAGCCACATGGCTTTTTTAAGTATCTCAGGCTCCAGTACCAATGCTCCCAAGCCTGGCAACTCTTTCCATGGAGAAATTTCTCCCAAATATCCAATCTGAACCTCCCCTGGCACTACTTGAGGCCATTTTCTCTTGTCCTGTTCCCTGGGACCAGAGCCCGATCCCACCTGGCTGCCCCCTCTTGTCAGGGAATTGTGGAGAGCCAGAAGGTCCCTCCCTGGAGTCTTCTTTTCTGCAGCTTGAACCAACCCTCCCCAGCTCCCTCACACACTTCTGATACTCCAGACCCTTCCCAAGCCCCATTCCCACTGCTTTGGAGTCAACCTGTTCCTACTTCATGTCCCACAGGAAAATTTCAAAAGCCGTGGAACAGGGACTGTGTTGGTGATTGAACAAATGTTTTGGGAGTGATTTCAGATTATCTGAACTTAGTGTTGCTACCCTGTTATTTTTCCAATTCCCCTTACTCTTGAAGAATGAGCTGATAAAACACTGAAAAAAAATAGCTTTCAAATTCTAATGACAATTTCGTCAAGTTCTGCTTGTCTGTGTCACATTCTGCAGAAAATGTCTCCCAAGAGGTTTTCATTCTATATAAAAAGTGAGGTGACTGAATAAACAGTGCTGCTCCAAAGTCTGGAGCACAGATTGGAGATGGGCTGTCTGTGCTACCTGTGTGTACACCAGCAGTGTGCAGTCCCCGTGCCAAATCTACTTGAAATTAATGCAATTTCTGCCAATAAACATTGCAATTAGACCTCAAACAGGAGGAACTGAGGAGGAGGAAACACACTTGTGCAGGAAAAGGCCTCTCAAATGATTAATGTGGTATTTCTAGACCACAGCTGAGCACTCTCCACTTATACTGGGAACATCTACTGAAGGAAGCACGCAGGAGACAGAGAACTGGGGTTTTTATCTGCTTGGGGTTCTCCTTGCTGACACCAAGCCACCACTAGTAAAAAAAAAGTCTAATTAATTAGATTCAAATTCATAGGATGTAAAAACCGGAATGAGGAGGAAAAAAGGGGAAGGGGCATAAGTATACATTAGGAACACTAAAAGATCATACTAAATATCAGCTTGAAATATAGATATTATCCTTTCTGTTAGCTTTTGGTTTGTTAGTTCTTACAATTTCACTTAATGGCTTTTCTTCATCTGCTGACGCCTTCACAAAAAGGAGCAGAAAGTAGGTCTTCCTTTTCAAATCTGACAATCTTTTATCTACACCTCAAGCCAGACCCTTTCAAGTTTCATTTTTCACCAGTTAGTTGAATCTAGATTAACAATTTCTTTTAAATGTGACAGCAAAATGGTTTTTGAAGTTAAGATTTTTGAGTTCTTCTGTGACAGAAACTGAAGTTTTATTTATAGCACACTTTGAAACCCTCATGAATGGATTAGTAGAAAATTAGATGGCTTTTAATTGTGCACTGGTTAAATTGAAGAGTGGTTTGTCCAGTTTCCCCCAAAATCCATTGAAGGTTTAAAAAAGTGTATGATTTTACACAAATTTGGAAAAATATCTGAACATACAATTGGAGGATAAATACTTGCAATACATGTATTACAAAAATTAAACATAATGTAATTCAGATAATGCAATCAGGATGAAATTGCCTAAAGAAAAGTGAAAGTCATCCCTGAAATGGATCACATAAAAGACCACCTTATTGCTGTGGGTCAACATTCATGGAGTTTCTCCTCAGAAAAGCTTTTCAGTTTAGAGAACAAGATACCTGAGGCACAGGGAGTGCAAACAGCATCCCAGAGACCACAGCAAACACCAAAACCAGGCAATAAACCTGGTTTAAAGTTGTGCAGCTGAAAAAGCACCCAAGCTTTAAGCCTGTAAATTTAATGATAAAAATGTACGTTTGTATGATTCTTATAGAAATGTCAAAACCCATTTCCAAGGTGCCCAAAGGTTACAAAAGCAGGAATGGCAAACTAAACTTGTAATTTCCAGATGTTTTCTGCAAGCCTAAATTACTAATTCTTGGAAGCAAGCAGTGATGTGGAAATGAGTTCTCCTAAGACTGACATATTCCTGAAACTCCATTATGTATCCTGCTTAGTGCCTATAAACTAATAAGAAAAAAGGAATTATGTTGCATCTTTGTACTCACAAGATTTTAGTTATGAGATTTGTAAAATGTTGTAACTGAAGAAATCAAATAATCTGGGTATTTCTTAAAGAGAAATAACGTAAAAAGCTTGAACCTCTCAACTCCCACAACCTCCCAAAACCACTCTGAAACATGCAATGTGAAAGTGTGGAAATACAGCCTTGACCTGTTAGAAGCTTTTATATTGTAGACTTTGTGACCTCTCAAATTTGAATGGAAAAAGGAGAAGTGGAAGAGATTTTGAATTTGAGATTTTTTTGTTTTGCAGTGGTGTCTCAAAGACAGGATGGACTTAAGTGAGATCTCTATTTAGGAGGTTTATTCCTTTCTAAAAATGTAATTGAGTGCATTAAGCCCACCTAGATTAGCCATCTCTCTGTGCTTGATAATCACACTCCCACCTTCTCCCCCTGCCCCCTCTTCTTTATCTCCTTCTCACATATAAATTGCATCACAGCATATCCAAACTTAATCCACAAAGAGGCCATGCAAATCTCATCCTTCAAATACACCGCTGAAAAAATCCCATTTCATTATTTACCCTAATCCTGCACACAGACAGCACAAGACATAATCACCTCACAGTGATAATGATCTGCACAGCTTGAAGAGTTCTTTTGACACTCAGAAAGATCCAACTGGTAAAACAATCACTCTTTCATGCATCACCGTCTAATTACTCTTCACAGCACTGCTAGGGCACCTCAACTTATTGCCATACACAGCATTTCAGGAGAAAATGGACAAATAACTGCTTTTAGATAATCTCCTTCCTCATCACATAACCTGAAGTTGACAACCTGTCACCTCAAGAACGTTATGATGTCAAAATTTTAAGATGATATTGTTTAAAAGAAGAAGCCTCATCTAGAGATGGGTAATGGCGATGAAGCAGATGAAGGCAGATTTGCTATTCACGGTGTGGCATTTAGAGTTAACTGCAGTTCTGCCAGCTCTAGGTGCATTCTGATTTGTTTTGTTGGCCTGTAATCACAAAAATCAATTGCAACGTTGTTTGTTGAGAGCAGCAGCTCAGCTCCACTGTGCTGTTTTCAGGACTGGGAATCAGGTGCTCCTCCCAGAACCCAAGCAGGAATAACACTGATATTTTGAAGATTTTTCTCCACAAAATGTCATAAACTGAAATACTGCTGGAACATACCAATTTCTAATCCTGTCTCTAGATACAAAACACTCAAAATAGGTAGGAACTAGGACAACCTGCCTTCCATCCAGGGATATTCTAGGTAAAGCTAGCAATCCATCATTTCATTTTAATAGTGTTTACTTTACTAAAAACACTTCAAAGATCTGAGAATTTTTTCTCCCCAGATGTTCTGTTGAATGCCATCTGCTTTATTCCTAAAAGAATAAAAGCCATCATACATTTTGCTTCAAGATAAGATGAAGCAGAGTGGTCATTAGCCAAAAAAACAGAGAAATGAGGAGTCTCCTGAATACATGATTAGAGATCTAATGGACTTCTTTACCAAAAAAAATCAGGAGATTAGAAATTGAAGGAGGAAAAGGCCTCATCAGCTTTGTAGGAAGTATAGAACATAGAGAAAACCAAATTTTATAAATGTAGTGTAATTTAAATGTATATTTTTGATTGATGAAAAATACCAGAGGACACTTCCCAGGTCAAAGTCTCTCCTGTTTTATTTTGGTTCTATTTTAGAAACTGCATTTATAGATCTATTTTCTTTCCCTCCATTATCAGAGCTAATAAAAATATATCCAAACTAAACTTTGACTGAAATTTTGCTCCCTGGAATTTTTGCTCCACTGCACAAATCAGCATTTCAAGCTGCCCTCCTTTGTAAGAGGCACTTACTAAAGACATTTTATAAAACTACCAAGCAGACCTAACTTTTGGCACTCTCAACATCCTGAAGCAGCAAGAACCACTTGGAATAAGCAACAGCAATTAGAATTTATGAGATCTCCTGTCATATCCACACATCAATCTGGAAACAGAATTCAGCTCAAGATTTATTCAGCCTGATTGAAGCTCAGCCATGGACACAACCCCAGAATGTGATTCCTCCCCTTATCACAAGCGAGGTTACAGACATTGGGAAGCCCCAAATGATGGCTTTGATCACCAGAGATCTCAAAGACATTCCCAAGATAATAAAAAGTGATTTTGAGTTATTTCTGCCCAGTCAAGCATAGGTAATATCCCATTCCAATCTGTTTCATAGTTTCACCCTGTCAAAGCTTGTTTTGCCTTTTTCCACACTTTTTTTAAGGACTTCTGCAGCAGTTCTTCATTTGCAGAGTTATTTGCCCACTGCACAACATCCTGCATGGCCATTAAGTAGCTATTAGAGTTGTGTACTTTACTTTGGCATTTATGCTGCACATAAAAAGATTAAAGGACCATCAACCACTCTCTTTTCATTTAATTATTTCTACTCCACTGACTGTATTTCCAGTACATTATGCAAAATGATGGAATCCTACTACATTTAAAAACATATTTTTTCCTAGTGGACAAGACTATAAAAAAACCCCACAAAACTGTTTATTTTAGACCACTACAATACAGATTTTCTCCAAGTGCTTCCCAGGATATAACAGTTTTCTCTGACTATCTCTTCCATGATTTATCAAGCATACACAAGCTGTACCTGGTGAAGCCCACAGAAGTCATCCCCTCACACCTTCACACACAGAAGCTGCAGCAGCAAACAGGAATGTCAATTTTCATTTTTACACCATTCCCCAGTATAAGACATTTATTCAACACTTATTTCTCTCAGACATCCTTTGGCCTCATCTTCAGTGACCTCCTTGGCAATATTTGTATTTTTGCCACCTTTTCTCCCCACTCTCTGGTCAAACACGTGGGAGATGGACAAGCCACAGTCACTGTCAGAAGTTCCTGAATTTTATCAGAATCTCCCTTCAACCTGCTCATAGCTGAGCCCCCCGTGTGCCAACCAACACTGTTAGAGCAGCTTCAGCAGGTTATCAGAGCTTTTTGCCTCTGTGACACCTACACCTTCTGTGTTTCAGGAAAACAAGCAACTCCCTTGGCTTTCTTTTAAAGTATCTCTGCTTTCACACAAGGGGGAGTGATTGTAGGCTCCCTGAAAGGGGCTGGGAATGAAGCAAGCACACAGGGGGATGAAGGCAACAGGAGTTATATTCAGCTTTAGAACTCACACTGTTCTACACCGCTAAAGCTCTGGCTTTTTTTATTTTAAATGAATGTATTTTTGTGCTATTACTTTTCAAATAGTTTGCTGGGGTAACAAGTTCATCGTGTAGGTAAGATAAAAAACCAGCAGCTGTTCTCTGCCATGGCAACCAAGAGGACTGAATCAAAGAGAGGTCCCTCATGCTGCTGACAAGGAAACAATCTGGGTGAAGGACCCTACAGCATCATGGATACAAACCCATGGCAGAACACCTTTGCCACGGGGTGAAAGGGAAACAGGCAGCTGACACCATTCCCAAAGGATTCAACTTCTGTGGGAAGAGTGCAAGAGGAGATTCTTAACAGCACAGGCCATTTATTGAGTCAGAACAGTGATTCCTGTTCTAAGGACCACCCTGTAAGAAATTCAGATGAAGACACTGGGCAATCTGGGAGTGACAGATTCTTGTTGTTGTGTGAGAAGCAAAAAAAGGAAAAAACAAAATCAAAAAAAGCTCTAGACACAGAGAGAAGCATTTGGGAGAAGAAGTATGCAAGAAGAACTTTTCTCAAATACATTTAACATTTAGAGGGTTATTATTACAATTTTACAGAACAGCTCCAGATAGGAAAAAGAAACTGTCAATACCTTGGAGGATCCTAAAAAAAAGATGCAAGCCATACTGACTTTGGATGTCATGAAAATGTTTAATAAACACTTCATTGCATTCAAATCCCACTCTCTGATAGTCACACTCTTTCTTCTTTAGTTTAAGAGGAGTGCCACCTACTGAGTTACCCTCACCTTCAGCTGGTTTTAGGAAAGAGATCAACATTACTTTCAAATTAAGAGAATTTGGACAGCAGCTTTTATGTATTTATTTCTATATAAAAATATTAAAAGGTACCTTAATTTGTAAGGATTAGAGGCTAGACATCTTCTTTGCTGCAAAAGTTGTTTTGGTATTAACCTGGAAATCCTTGCTGGTAACTGCTGACTGGTTTCTTTCAGGTTTAAGTGTTTTGAAGTCGTGATTTTATCTGGAATATTTCCTAGCAATTGACTATCATCTGTAAGGAGTGTGAGGAAATAATCCACAAATGACAGATTCCTAGATCTGCAATTCATACATAACCTAAACATTTCCACAGATACTAGCTAGGAAAGTATTCAAAAATGTTTACACATAATTATTAGAATTCAAGATCAACCCCACTGCTCAGAAAGTACAAAAAATACAGAAAAATGCTTCCTTCCCCTCTGACTCCTGCAGCCTTGGCTTGTCCTTTCTTAAGTTTTTATATCCAGGCAGAAATGAGTGTGAACTGAAACGAGGCTGAGCACACACGAAACGTTCGAGACGCTTTTCCCCTAAATTCGGTACCCAAAGATGCCATCTAGTGACCACCTACTGAATGCAGCGGCTGCTCCCGAAAACGCAGCTCGGAGCACACGTTACACATCAACTGTGAGGAGCATCTCCATCACTCCGTGAGAAGCAGAAGGGTTAAGTCCTTAGCCAGGGTGTTTTGATTCAAGGACATCCCTTGGCATATCTGTCACTCCTTCCGTGCTCCACTCGCTCCATCCGGAACGGGGCTTCTGTCTCAGGGAACATTCCTGGCAGCCTCGTGTCCGTGTGCATCCACAAACAGCAGAACACTGAGGCATTCACTCTTCCCCACCATTTCCTAGCCAGGAGAGGCCCTGTCTGCTCTTGCTGCCCACACATATGAATTTTGACTTTACTTGGAAAATAGTAATTTTTGGATGGCAGCCGACAGGATCAGAGCACTGGCTCTGGTAGCACTCAGAACATAGGCTGGGAGAGAACGATGCTAATCCCAAATTTTGGTGAGCCAGGAATGTGAGACCAAGTCAAAGAAAAAAGCTCACTAGGGATGGCTCTTCGAAAAACTTGAGTCCAGTCTGAGCCAAGAGAAACTCCTTCAAAGCCTCCCACCCTTGATGATATTGCCTGTTAGGAAACGTAAGGAAAAGCTTTTGCACAGTATCAGGTGCACACTGGTGACCTTATCCTGACTTTAAACAAGGGCCACAGAAGAGCTGTACACACACAGCATCCAGGAGTCAAATCAGAGAGTGAGATTCAAGTTTGGATTGTACCTATTTAAAATTCTGCTACTGTAGGGCAGGGTAATTGATTTTCTGTAAGGAAAAAGGTGCAATCAGCACGTTCAGGATGTAGGAAGGCTTTTGAATATTGATATCCCAGATAAAGATACCAGCAGAGTCTGATTTATTGAGCTCCCAAACAGATGCTTCAGATTTGGGGATACTAATGGAATGAACTGATTTGTGTAATACAATATATTAACTTCAAGAAACCCTGACTTAAATATTGTCACCAAACCATTAGATAGCTCATCAAATGCATATAATAACAATTCAGAATATGTTCTTGCTTCCAAGATGCTGAAAAACATTAAGCACCAGGTTATGTATTATGCACTTTTGGAAGATGGTCTATAGGGTATCTTTGACCTTTTTTACTTTAGAATAGTTCAGCAAGAAAATCAGGGGAAAAACCAACAAGGAAGAGAAAAATCAATACAAATCATTGGTGTTTTCATATTCACATGAAAGTCTGACCATGTAAGCAAAACATGTACTGCAAAATCAGGTAAAACCTGATTTAGGACATCAAAAATGAGTGCTTGAAATATACATGGCATGTACACACGTCACAGGAGGGAAAGACACAATGTTATACAGCACAGGTTGCAGAAATAACATTTAAAATGTATCTTTGCAAGAAAAAGACTTTCCTCAAAAAAATACGAAGGAGCCCAAACTACTTTAAAAACAGTATTGATTTAAAATTAAAGCTGTAAAGGTATCTTTTATCAGCAATGAAGCAATTTTTAAGTGTCCTAATGCTTTGTATCAGCCACTTTTCAAGAAAAATGCAGTTTAGCTCCAGAAAAACAACCAGTTTCCAGGAATTCATTGGCCTCTCACATTTATGAATGGCAATAATGTTAAATCAAAACTCTTCATATGTGTTTGGGAAAACATTAAAGCTATTCTTACATGTTTTAGGGGGTGGAGTAAAATAGGTTTCTTATTTTCATGCTCCTTCAAGTGACATATTTGCAACCTTTACCTTAAAGCTTGACTATAAGAAACTACATGGGCAAATTTAATTTATTCTAAAGGTATGAAGTTAGACTGGATTAAAAAAAATTAAATCAGAATGAAAGGGACTGTGGCAATTTAAAGTCACACCTGCAGTTCAAACTACTTTTCAAACCCCTCACAACCTTTTAGTGACCCAATACTCTCAGATATCCCAGTCTGTGTCTGCCAAACCTGAGCAGATGATGGATCTGGGTGTGGGCACTCCAGACTGAAAATTCAGTAATATTCAGGCAATAATCACTTCCAGCTGATTGATTTCCATTCAAAACTAGCTGTTGTTGTGGTTAGCATGGTTTCTCTGCACTTTGAAATGAGAGCTGCAAGTCAAACCATAAATCTGCCACTCAGTGACAGGTTGCATCCTCCAGAGCCTGCACTATAAAAGGTTTTTTTGGAGTTAAGCTGCAAGTTCTGGTTTAAAACCCAAAACAACCGCTGCTCTCCCAAATGCTTCCCAGAACAAGATTCCAGCAATCAGGGATAAGTGGTATTTTAAGCCTACCCATTTCAGTGCCTGAGTAATCTGTTTGAGCTATCTGAAACAGGAGGATTATTAAGGGAAAACCCTTGTGAGGGTGAATCCTGTTAGAAAGCCCAGATCCTGGTCCTTGTGTGCATGACAGTACCTGTGATCCTGCTGCCAACTATTTTCCTTTTATTCTGCCAACATCTTGGAGTACTGGATGCTTTTTCAAGCTTGTCCTTCATAAAAAACATGACAACTTGAAATTTATCCCTGTTTATAGTTGTACTGGAAAACACTGGGAGAATCCCGGAATTACATGTGCTTAATGACATGTGAAACACTTCACCAATATTGTTCCCATGTAGTACAACTTAAGAAACTGGACAGTGTTTTTCAAGGAAAATTTTAATATCTTTTAATTCTGAGCTGATCTGATGGTAGATTTTACATGCTGCCTTATTTGTCACTGAGGTCAATCCAGAAGAAGGATAAACAACTATTTACTGATTCTTTACTTTTAAAAGATTCAGTAATACATCTTAAACTGGATCAAAACAGCCTTGCAAGAACTTTCTGAAGTGCTTGGCTGATTAACATAAGTATTTCCACTTAACTTTTAAATGCAATGAGTTGCAGCATCCTCCAAAGTAAGGTCAGGACTTCAAAAAATTCTAAAGATTTACTTTTGAACAAAATTATTTATTAGGATACATTTCAGTCTTCCAGCTCTATCAGCAGGGTGAAACCTCACTGGATCTCCAAATCCAGGAACTATGGTGTAGCTCATTATAGTTCAACTTTAGTATTCTTATTTTCAGAACTGAACCCTAAAACATCTATCAAAATGAATACTTAAAAACATCTTGGGAGAGGTGAAGCTTCCCATTAAATAATCAGTACCACCTGCATTTATTAGACAGATAAGACATGCTAATAAACTCAGCACCTGTTTAATGAGGAGTTCAGTATTATTTAACAGTTCTCTTCCCAGACATAGCCTGATTAAATACAAGTTTGGGTTCAAGGTTACTTAGACTTTAGACACAGAAGTCACTATTTTGGGAACAATTTACAGAAAGTTTTGCACACAAACAAAACTAAAAACATGTATATATTTTCCATCTTTGTGGCAGCATTAAAAGCACAGTTAAAAACACACACAAAGAGAAGGTAGTGGCACACCCTAATTCGGCAAGTGGCAAGCCACGCTGCTCGCCAGGTTCTTCCCTGCTTCTCAGCCTCACAAACACTTCCCACCCCGAGCTACTCAGGGGCACCGAGCCCTCGTGGCGAGCTCTGGGACTGTCTGCGTGTGCCAAGAAGTGTCTGTCCTTCCCAGCGCTCCTGCAATCTGCTTTGGGGGAGTGGGCACCTGAGGACATCCACTCCTAAGAATAGCATTCCTCTGCTGGCACAGGGAGGAAAGCAGCAGCAGGCTGCTCAGCAGGAACGGCACCATCCCACTGCTGGGCTGCTCAGGAAACACAAAAAGTGGGGTTACCCACCAGGGCAACGATCTATCACCCCTCTGACAATCATTTCCACGTCCCTGTTTTCCTACAGACTCAGCCCTCTCCCCCAATAAACAAGACATCTGCAGGAAAATAGTCATCTTCTTTTTTCATCTGTCCACCTGCTGCCCAGACCACAGGTAATACCTCACCAGCTCACCCTGAAAATGGTAATTCTT
This sequence comes from Cettia cetti, assembly GCA_013401135.1. Taxonomy (NCBI): domain Eukaryota; kingdom Metazoa; phylum Chordata; class Aves; order Passeriformes; family Sylviidae; genus Cettia; species Cettia cetti. Next base: position 48,186 of record VZUI01038759.1, on the reverse strand, counting down.
TTATAATCAAAATATTAAAACAAAAAGTAATATAAGGAGTTGGTGTCCATTTGAAAATGAACTACACCCTTAAGATTTGTTTTCTAAAAATGAAACAAGAATCTTCAATTTGTCCTTCTCCAGGGCAAGCTCTTAGCAAAAATCTATAACATTAGAAACATCCTCTGCTTCTTAAAATAAACCAGTACTGGCATTATTTCTTCTGACAGTCTTTTGTTCACTGCATGTAGCTGTGTCTTGTCCTTAGATGATAGAATCTTAGCATGAAAACTTGGGGGTTTTGGGAAAGTGTCTTGGATTTTCCCATCTGTATTTGCATTTTTCTCTCAAACAGTGGCCTAGGGCCTCAGAGTTTCCTATGAGATCAACCCAAAGAAGAGGTTTGACCCTGGCAAAATGAAAGGAAAAGTATAATCTATAAGGATTTACATTAGGAATGTAACTATTTTCCTTCTTCTTAAAGTCTTGACTAACAAATGTTAATATAACATTTAAAACATAGCTTTATAACTTACCTGACAAACAAAATATGAGATAAAGATATGTTATATTTAATTTCCTTAAACTACTAATGTATTGCACAGCGTATCCAGTATAATAACATTTATTATTTTCAGGACAGCAGCCAAAATACAGAACTATTTTCAATGTCTCTCCAGACAGCACTAAACTAATTCTTGATGTGTGCAAAACATTACTACAAGTGTAGAGAAAAGACTCAGTGATTGTTGTAGAATTAGAGTGAAACCCTTGGCTACAAAAAAAAAAAAAAAAAAAAAAAAAAAAAAAAAAAAAAAAAAAAGCCAAAACAATAAATTGCAGTGCTTTTTGCTTGTAAATCATCCACAAAATCAGCTTGCCTTTCACAGCCACATTTTATATTTGTGAATTGTGGACTGACTGGAGGGTTGAGAAAGCTGATGGACATCTTCCATTTCAGTTCCAAAAGCAAAGCCCAAGTTTCAAACTCAGCTACAAACACAAACACACTTTTGTGTGTAAATAGCATAACCAGGTTACACTATAACTTAAAATTCAATCCACTTTGCGAGTTCACAGTTGGGAACATTAACTCAGGTCTGTCTGTTTTACCTGAACATCAACAATCTATTTCTGACCCCAGAGTGTCCCTTCAGTACTGATCTATAATAAAATGAGCTGAGCTCTCTAGCAAGGGAGGGAGCAAAAAGCAGTGCCATGATTTCAGGACGGAATATGGATTATCTGACAGCTGCTCTTTTTAGGCACCATTTTCCCGATCACCTCCAGCACTGCCATACTTTAAGCAGCTGCTCCATCATCTCCCTAAAATTAAGAAGAATTTTATCTCAACTAACTGGGGAGTGTTTCAAAGAGTTTTCAGCCTCTGTTGTCAAGCCTTTTATCTGAGCCTTTAAAAATCAGAAGGAAAAAAAAAGCCCCAATGTGTCATTTAGTACAGCAGAAAAAGATGACTTATCAACACCTTTGGAATATGTACAGATCTAAGGCTTGCCTTGCATTTTTTTTTCTTTTTTCAAAGTTGTTTTTAAAAGTGTTAGGTAATGCTAAATGTAATGAGTTATATGAATTATGGCATTTTATTTAATCCTGATGGATAGCCAGAATGATTTCAAGCGAAGTCATGTTCTGATATAAATTATATTTACACAGGTGCATCAGAGAATCCTGGTTAAACAGAATTTCAGGGGGAAAAGAATGGATGTTAAAGCTATTGCTACTGTCATTTAAGATACTTTTAGAAAGCAAAAAGATCAACTATAGTTGATCACAGGTTCATAAGATCTTATAAAGTACCATTAATTAAAAAAGAAAACAATTAATATAGAGATGTTAGCACTGAAATATATATTCGCCATGAAATCTGAAATGCCCCAGAATTCCAGGAGGTGAAAGCTACAGAGTTTTGTCATTAAGACCTGCCAGGTTTGTTAAAATTCAAGTAGCTCAAAACAGATTTTCATGGGTTGAAAAAACCACGTTATATGAGTAGTTTCTACAAGAACAACAGGGAATCACAAAATTAGCTATTACTCCTAGGTTTTTAACATGTTGCAGAACAGGGCTGCTCAAATTCTGCCATAAGCTGAAGTAGTCTATCTTAAACCAATAATTGGGCTTAAATTCCCCAGGAGGCTCCATCACTTCATAAATCATTCACTTCATAGCTTTAACTTTTTGGTGCTTCTACAGTAATTTGTAACATTAGCCATCTCTGATGTCTCTATCTGTTCTCAGACTTGAAAATATTCCATGGGCTGTGACTTTGAACAGAAAATGGGAATGCATCACTGAAAGTAAAAGGAATAAACCGTCACAGTAACTCCTTTCTTGAGACATCCATCAGAGTTCGCACTTCTTTGATCTTCTGTGGTGTGACAGATGATGTCTTGAGAGGAAAAAAATGCAGAAAGAACCAGAAGAGGAATAACTCCCCACCTGCATGTCCGATTTCAAACAGCAGCAATCCCAGATGCACTGGAAATGTTGAGTTTCCTACCACGTAACTCTCATTTTATATTGCTATGCAATTTATTTTTAGCCTATTTCAATGCTTTGGAGAGTTGTGCTGCTCCTTTCCAGCTGATTAGAGTTATTCCTAAGTGGCTCTTAGCAAGCATGGAAATGGGAGTGAAAGGGATGAAGTACATGTCAGCTGCAAAGCCCAGACAGTAAAATATTATGAATTAAAAATTACTTACTCAGAGATAAGCATGCAGACAGGCTTACATTCTCTACAAGCTCCAGACATAGGCTTGGTGGGGTTTTTTTTTGTTGTTTTGGTTTTTTTTTTTATTTGAATAACTTTTTTGATGTTTTGGCATTATGCGGGCCTCAAAACCTGGACAAATGATGAAATTAATAGCACGGAATCCTTTGTTTTTACTCTTCCTACAAACCAGACTGGTATCATTATTTGAGAAATGGGTAGGTAGACCCAGCATTCCCAAGGATTTCTAACAAATCCTCCTGTTAGAGTAAGAAATCTCTGTTGCATCTTGCTCAGAAGATGAAGACTGAAAGAAGGAAAAGCCTTTCAAGGCACCTTTGGCCAGAGAGGATGCCATGCTGGTTGTGTGGGAGCAGATGGCTCCCTTCCATAGCCAGCCTGCAGATACAAACAGCTCCCCAGCTACCTCTGCCTCCCAATTCCCATTATTATTGAGTGATGATTCATTTCAGAGCCTTTTCCCAAACTGCTGTTTATCATTACCGGGAACGCAAATGCCTCGCTCAGCAAAGCTAAAGTGCACAAACTTGCTGAGGTTCATTCTTTGAATTTCCATTACTTGAGACCAAAAAGTGGGGTTGACTTACATCCTCATCTACAGAGAGTTGTCAGAATTAGTTGATTATTACTGCACCAAGCTCCTTTGTCAGCTGGGCTTTGTGGGCTGGCTTGCCAGTACCTCACATCCAGTTCTTTGCATTGATTTTTTTTCCTTTTTTTTTTTTGTTTTATTTTTTCATTTTTTTCCAGCATAGTTTTCCCACTGACTGATGGAGGAGAATGCAGCTTAAGTAAAAATATGGTATATGGCATATTCCTGATCTTTCTAAAGCATAAATCAGAACACAGAATATCTTTGTGGACGATCGCTGTGTTGAGGGTTGTCATCCATTCCCATTTTTTTGAATGACAGAATCATCCATGGGAAACCTTATGTGGCAGAAAATCACTCCTCAAAAGATGAAATTGTTCAGAATCCCATGAGCCAGGTGGTTGGTTGTGCAAAACACAGAAGCAAGGCAAGCAAGAGTATTTCAGAGGTCAGAGCTTTGGCCAAGTGACCGAACAGTGTCTGACCTGTCAGCTTGGGCTCTGGGTACCAGGGTTCCCATGGGATCCCACATTCAGGAGCCTGACTGGGATTACAAAGATATAATATAATATAATGAAGGTGTAATAGTCATCTCTCAAGTTTTCAATCCATTTGAAGTGGCTGCCTTTGTATCTGCATCACAGCACACTTTTTCAACTGCATGTGAGGCAACCTTGCCTTCTAGAATTTGATTTTAATTTGGGTTTATATTCTCTTGGCCATATTGAGTCCAGCCTGCACTGTCGAGTCACAACACATTTCCCAGCTCTCAGAACTTCTTAGCTCCTTACACTACTGCCATGACAATGTTTGTGATTAACTTTCCCAACAAAAATATCTTTCCCTCACTTATATAAATTTCTTTTATGCTTCCTCCATTTAGTCCTTCCAGCTGCAGCAATGTTTTGTCCTTAACTGTTGCTGCTCATGCCAAACAGTTTAAGTTGCACAAAAACTCAGTCACAGATACACAGGTACCTTCTACTTGAGGTGAAATCTTGAGAATTTATCAAAATTCATTATCAAAACCCTTGAGTTGCTTATTTGGTGAGATACCATCTCCTCTGTCTCGTTGAAACTCACTTCTTTCTAGTGGTTTCCGAAGTTATTTGTGCATAGAATTTTTCAGAGTTCGAATAATCACAATATTTCTATTTATTCTTCAGTTGCCTTTCTAGCTAAAAATTAGCCAGAACTGCTTGTAACCAATCAGGAAAAAAATTGTTTAAAGGGATTTTGCTAATCTGGGTCATTTATAAAAGGTGGGTCATTTAGGCTGGATGAAAAGGGTTTTTTTTGTTTGCTGTTTTTTTCCCCCTCCACTGCTATGTTTAACACGAAATCATAGACTCAATTATATGGGCTAAAGCACTGGTTTTACATATGGATATCTATTATGCCCAGACAGAAGATTTGTGAAACTAAGACTCCCGTCCTTCTGGAAGGCCAGTACAGATGTCAGCTCCTCAATCCACAGTAAAGCATCTTTCCTTCTTGCAGGAAGACAAATCCATTTTCTAGCAGCCTGGCTGACTCGATTGCCTGGGAAGGTGTTGTGCTAATTATAAAAAGGGATGGTGGAAATGAGGAACAAATCTGGTTTTACTGAATGCACAGGGCATTAAAAACTAAGAATTTGGAAACCAGAAAATTCTGTGCTCCAGAAACAGCAAAAAGATTCTTTTTATTAACATGGCTTGGACTTGCTTGGTAATTCTGGGATGGAGAGGGAATGCTGGATAAGATTGCTGCAGTTTCTGCTTATAATAGGAGTGTAAGGTTACACAGGTAAATAAAGGAAAATGCAAGGGAACTCTGCTATTCCTGGATAATCTGTCACTATGTTTTCAAGGTGCTGGAAGCTCAGGAATAAGGGATACCAAACAAAAGCACAGGCGCTGTGCTCAGGAAAGGACTGGATGAGGCACTCAGCCGGGCTGACAGGGTGGTCTCGGAGATCCCTGGGCTCTTTCCCGACCCAAACATTTCGTGCCTCTGTGCCACCTGGGACGGGAAATGCCAGCTTGGAGGCCTGGCCGAGGCTGCTGTGACAATAGAGGTCAGCAGGGACAGCATAGGACCGGGAATGTGCCCTGCTACTGTGTGTGCCACAGCCCCCAGCACTGGCACAGCTCGGGCTGCTCGGATCGTATCCTTCCCTGGAAAAAAGAGCTCTGGAGCACTGCTAATGGTCACTGCAGACACGTGCCCGCACCACATCTAGTCTGAAATAAACTCCCAGCACTCCTGCAGCTACTAACAAGTTGTATCCCAAGGCCACAGGATAGAAAAAGTCACGAAGGAGGGTATGGAATGAAAACTCATCCAAAGGCAATATTAAAAATGAGGCTGGAACTCAAGGAGAGGCGCATTGAGGAGGCCAAGAGTTGAAAGAATCACTCAGACCCGCTGAGTCTGCCTTCATTTCAGTATCATTTGTAAAATCTAGGAGTTCTCCAGGCAATTTAGGGAGGTAGGAATAATAAATAATAAAGTTGGAGTGTAGTTAAAGGTAAGTTCCTGCCTGAAAATGAATACTTCACCTCAGTTGTGGGCAATCAGATAGCCCTGAATTCTGAAGGATGTGGAGCATAAAATCGCAAGTGTAATAGAAAGCATTTATGTAGGAAGTCGCTCAAGTTCATGTAATACCTTATGATGGAAGAAAAGCAAACAGGAACATCTAAATTAAAGCAGGAGAAGCTTTTTTTCAACTCCCCGTAACATTTTATATATAAAAAATAATATTTTAGCATATTTCAGAATAGAAAGACATTTCAGAATGGAATTGGCTCATTACTGAATAACACAAGATAACTGTCAATGCAGAAAGAGTAAATATGTGACATTTGTATGCTGTGTTTGAGCAGGTAAAATACAAGATGATGTGCCAACCTCATCTGAGGGAATACTTCTACCCTCAGAATAACTCTGGAGAATGTTAAAAACTGGGTACAAAGGCTACACTCTTTAAAACATGGTAGCACAAAGGTTTTGTTTGTAAGAATTTTTTAAAAGCAGGCAAAGGGATTTAGCAAACCACAAAATTGATTTTCTTTGTTGTTCTCTTTCCATTGGATCTCAAAATGTCAAGGGAACTTCTTCAGACTGGAAAGCAGCAGGTCCTGTGCTGGTGCTATTAAAGGGCAAATGAGACCACCTGAATAATTAAGAGCCCACAGTCCCGGCATCAACCCTAGCAAAATAATGGAGCAATTCCTGCAAGTCTCAATTAATGAAGGATTAAAGAAAGGACGTAGAATTAATGCCAGTCAATATGATTTTTTTTGGAAAACAGAGCCTGCCAAGCTGGCACAATATCTTTGACAAGAGCACAGGAAGCAGGTGCTGTTCCAACCTACCCGCTTCCAGAGAACAGTTGGGATTGCAATAAAGTTCCCTAAAAATTAAACTTTCCTTAGAAGGGAGATTATACCTCAGGCTGACATGCAACACCTGCCCAGCAGTTTTACTGGGCCTGGAGTGTTTAATTGGAGTTTGTTTTTTCCAAGAACTATTCCTCTTCCCTTCACTCACGGCGTGCAAATGACAAGCCTCTATTAAACACAATTGTTCAAACTTAATAGCAAAGGAAGCTGCTGGAAGAAACGTTCCTAAATCTTGTTGATGGGAAAGAACTGTTGCTGTGGTGCTGGTGTGGAAAAGGCTGAGTCTGAGCTTCATTTCCTCCACATTGAAATGATCTACTTTCTAAATCATTATCATAAGAAGTTCTGCTGCTTTGCAAAGACCACGATGCAAATTCTTGCAAGTGGCACAAGTTTGTGATGTTTCTCAGCTGATGTTCTTTCAGCAATCCCAGCAGACCTAATTTAATTTCTAATCATTTCACCATGCCTAACACATTTTTCTAAATTACTTCTGCATTTGTACTCAGAGGGAATACTGGCTGATTTTTGCTTATAAAGCTTTCCCCTTTCATTCCCATTGTTTCCTATGCAGAGGGAATGCACAGAGCAATTCTGTGATCAGCTGCTTTCACTCCATGCCATATTTCAATAATAATATGGCACACAACTGTGCATTCCATATATTTCATTTCCCTCCCAACTCCAACCTCTATCCCATTACTCACAGAACCTCATTTTGGGTGCGGGACATTTTTTGAGACAGCCCAGCAAAACATGGGAGTGCACAAGTTCACTGCCAGAGAAAATGTGTCCCTTTTGTTCCTATCCAATTACATTTTCATCCGTTTTAGAGAAGAAGAATGGCATATTTAAAGCCTTAAGCTATGTTAACATTATTATTCCCACTGTACCATAAGCAAACAGGAAAACAATCAGAAAGAAGGCAATCGTTATAAATTACAGTAAATGTCTGGTGCTTTGCAAGTCACGTGGCATAAATCTTCATAATTTCATGTCAGAGAAATTGTAACATGCTTCTGTTTATATTCTTTTCTTGCTTCCAAGCTTTCGTAACACTTCTGTTTCTCTTATGACAATTCTTTTCTTAATTTTTGTGTTCTTCTGAATGATCAAAGAAATTCTTGCTCAAAAAAGAATCATCATCTATTAAAGACAATCCTGCCACATACTGAATTTACCTCCTGAAGTAATTCACAAGGAGGTCTTTAAGGGTTTCTAAAAAACAGGTTTAGTTACTCTCTCTTCAAAATCACTAAAAAGATGCAAAACTTCTTTCTTGCCTTAGAACTTTACTTAATGCCCTCCTCAGAATTCTCTTCAGATTTGGAGACAAATGGACAGCTCAAATTTAATGCAGGGTCACCATTCCTACACTGGGCAACTCCAGCCTCAATTTGCCTCTTGTTTAATACACTTTCATCTCTAAATTCTGACTTTTTTCACGCCCTTTGAAGAACTACACAACTGTTCTCCCTCTATTCTCAGAGCCTGGATCCATTCTCTCCAAATACTAGATCTGGTTTTGCCTCCTCCTCTTTTCTGCTCTCAAAAGGGAAATAAAAAAGGAAGCACAACGTCTCCACACAGGAAAAAAAAAGAGGAGTGTACCTTGCAGTTTATAATGACATGTATAAAAGAAAAACATCTGTAAATGAATGACACAGTGCATAAATTTTAGTGTATCATCTGTGCAATGCCAGAAGTTCTTAATCAATACAACAGAAATCTAAAAACACATCAATAGCTGATTTCAAACTGCATACACTTCTGGAGGACATTAACTATATTCTCAGAGCCCATTTATAATGAGCTTTTAATTAGAGAGGATGTCCTCACGTCTTAATTCTTGAAAGCAGAGAAATTATGAGATGGTAGGTAATTCTTAAAATAACCTGCTTTAATGTAAATTTCTTTTTCTTTTATTATACCAGGACTATAAAGGCTCCTTGCCTAAAGTCACCTGTGGCAATACACATGTCTGCTAATGGAGGATTCCATATCCTTTGTCATCAGTAAGGATGGGTTTGGGACATCCCACCAAAGGATGCCTCCTCTAGCATTCAGGAAAAGGTCAACAGGGCTGTGAACAAGAGTTAAAGGCATCTCCCCATCTCAGATTGGGAGATGACTGGCCAATTTTTCTTCCCTTATTTAGTTGTCTCTTTAGACATTTTCCCACACTTTAGAAAATAAAAAACCCAACATAATCCTATACAAAACACCTGCATACAGCTCTGTGTAAAAGCTTTGGTACTTTCCAGAGTAGTTTTTCATGAGAAAGTCCGTTTGCTTGGACACTAAAATCCAATCAATAAACCCACCTGTATTTTTTGATTTAGCTGCTCAGCTTTATCCAACTCTCCTATTTCTAGCAGTGCACAAAGGCCCTGATGTCTCTGTTGGGACAGACACGTGGCATTTGTCACATTAGGGTTCAACAGGAGCTTGATGTGATTACCTGGTTTGCTTTCATTTGGTTTGCACTGAACTTCTTCCACACACTCTGCAGGAAACCAGCCAATATGTCCCCGGGTGCTGCCTTCCCAGAATCCGCCTTCTCCGATGCTCAGCACTAAACAGGGCAGACACAGGCAGTGTTACATGTTGCCTCCTCACACAAATACACAATTATTGCATTACACACTCAGTAATGGCTGCAAATAAGCAAGCCTTGTGCAATAACTAATGCTGCTACCCCCAAAAGGGGCACAGAGTAACCTTTATGGAGGGCCATCTCTACTCAGTCTTTGTAACCACTCCCCAGATTCGTTTTGACCACAAGTTTCCTTGGCCTTCACACAATTGTCTCCATTTTCAGTGTTCTCACTGCTGGATTAATCAAGCATAAATACATGGTAATACCACTACCAAAAAAACCACTATCTTGTCTGCTCAAATGAAGTGCTGAACCCATTGTAAAACTGCACCCACACTGAAATGGATTTTAATAATACATAAATTGATATCTCCTGCTTTTCCTGCCTCCTAAGGAAACATGTTATTTGATTTAGTGGGTAGCTCCAGGGATTTGCAATTCAGGTTGAGTAATATGATTTAAGAGTTTGAATACACAGCAAATACTTGAACCTCCCATAGGTGAGATCCACAATAGAGATGCCTTTTGAAACATTTCAATGATTTTTTCTTTTCTCAATAGAAGAAAACAACAATATGGAGGAGAATGATTTGTCAATAGGAGAAAAGGCACTTCTAATTATCATGATAATAATTTCAGGACTCAGCAAGGATTGTGACAAAAGCCTGCAGAGCAACAATTTTATTAGTAAGCAACTGGAGGTGAATTATGGAAGGACCCAGGACCCTAAATACTTGCTATGGTGTTTAAATTAGTATTACAGAAGTTCCTACAAGCCACTGTACATTACTATATATTGGAAGAATATAAATGTACTGTTAGAAAGATGCTGTACACTAATATTGAAACAAAGGTGATATATTAACAAAACCAGGCTGATTGGAAATATGGATCAGACACACAGCACAGGCACTCAGAGCTTCCCCAAATCAGCCCAGCTCCATCCTCTGAGTGCCAGCTCAGCCCAACAGCCCCTGCTGAAAATCAAGGCTAATTAACCTAAATCCACCTCTCTGCTAGAGGATTCCAGTACCTGGGATACTGCCTCTGCAGGGTATTTCAGTGCAGGAGGGACATAAAGGAGAGCTGCTCTGATGGGCTCCAATGCCAGCATTTTTGGTGCTGTTAAAACCTTGCCAGGCTTTAAAGCCTTGGTCCCTGCCTGGCTGCAGTTGAACTCAGGATCAGTGTGGCTGCTGTGGCTCAGGGGCACTGAAGCTGAACTTGATGTGCACCAGTACAGAGCAGGATGAAAACGAAATCAATCAGAGCCTAAAAAAAAGTTTTAAAAAAAAATTTCTTGGTAATGTGAAAGCAGTCTGGTTTGAGGCACCAGGATCTGTAAAACTGCATTTGAAAGTAAATGTTTACCAGGGTTTTTATTAATGCAACCAAAAGCTATTTGTGGTATCACTTACAGAGCATGGCCATCTATTAACAGAGACATTTGACAGCAAAATGTTTATAAATATGTCACTTTTAAGCCTTTTAATGTCGTATATTCCAAGAAACAGATTCCATGAACTGCACATTTACACACCACTGCAGTAAGAAGTACATATTAAGTCCCAGGAAACATCCATTAAGGAAAAATCCTACACCTGGATGGATCCCAAATGCACAATTTATCAAGCACCTTTCTGACATATATGAGGAAACCTGTAACTCCTATAAACCTAGCAAGTTATGGAATACTGGGGGATGGAAGTGACCTTGGATGACACCAACAACTCTACACTGAAAATTGAGCTGAATAAAAAAAAGTTAGTGTGTCTACATAAAATAAACATGGGCATAATTAATGAAAAAATATGTTGCTGTATTCCAGGTGTTGTTGAAAATGTTTAAAGTCTGTGCACATTAACTAACACACATTGTCCATCTGATAATTCAGTGTTACATAAAACATTCCCTGACCATAAATGGGGAATTCAGCAGCTTCCAATACATTTTTAAGAATGTAACCTCTGCTCACATAAGAATGCATTTCTTAGACATAAGGAACCAGGAAAGCTTAATAACCTATATGCATATATTAGAATTACTGTTGAATCCTACTGTACATTGATTTAACTTCAGTCATAAAGGACTGGAGGACTCCAGCCAAAAGAAATATCCAAATATGAGACACTGAAGGAGTCCTACTGCCAGTAATTAGCTGCTTTTCTTTTTTCTTTTTTTTTTTTTTAATTTTATTTAAGGGGTGTTTTCAGCACTGAATCTCAGTCCTGATTTCACTCCACAAACTGGCAAGATGCTCAGAACAAAACCTACTTAGATGTTGAGACAGACTTCCCAAATTTGGTATTTTATTAATCTGTCAGATCCGCTGACACTCCAAACTGCACGGATATTTCCAGCTCTAGAAAGAGAGGCACTGTAAGGAGGAAGTTGGGTATTTCAAACCCATGGAGTGATTTCATGTGCTTGTGGCAGTTGCAGCTGATGCAAATCAACACTTTTGGGAAAAGAGATTTGGCCTGGAAGTCTGTCTGTGTGTGCAGAGTGAAAAGGGATTCCTACTGAGCAGAACCAGACCCACTTTAGCCCATTATTACATGAATTATTGAGTATCAGCCACCACCAATAGCCAAGCAAAGGAAAAACACGTGTCATCCTGCCTGAAGACATAACATCCATGGAAAAGAGGAGGAAGGGTGAAATGAGTGCTGCTGGAAGGCAGGCAGCCTTCAGCATTCTGGGAAAACCTCATGCTGAGGGCCAGGAGAAGAAGGAAAAGCCTGCTGGAGCTGCAAGAGGCACAAAGATGGCACAAGAGGCAAATGAGGGACAGCCCCGGGTTCAGCTGATGTGCAGAGACAGACAAATTGTTGGGGATATGGGGAACAAGCTCATATTCCAACATAGAAGTTGAGCTCTACATAGTTCTGCATCCCCTAAAACCTTGAAATGGTCTTCATCCCCATCACCTGATGCCATTAATAAGATATTCTGCAGCAGGAGCCAAGGCCATAATAAACTATAGATCTATAAAAACTGGCAACGCTTCACTCACTCCAAAGTGAAGAACTTAAAGGAAAAATAGAAAAATGTAATTTATCTATTGTACTCATGAATGCTTTTTTTAGAATGAGGCCTTAATTTCTATCATTCCTCTCCCAATAGTGTTTAAGAGACCCACTACAACAGATAATCTGTTACCAGCAAGAGATTTTCTAATCAATGTCTTCCCTGCTGAAAGACAAAGCAATGGTAATTCAAAGGATAACTTTCCCAAATTTAGTAAAAAGGCTTTCTAATTTCCAGTGGTTTTCCCTTTTCTTTTGGCTAAATCAAAAGGTGTGGTTGCTGTGGTAAGAGCAGGTCAGAGGTTCTTCACACACAACCTGAATTACAAAAAGAATCTGATGTAAGAGTGAAAGAAAGGTTCTTGTAACGTCAGGAATCCTGGGACATCTTTTCACAACAAAAGTGTGGTTTAAAAGAGGAGTTGTGTCCAATGATATGAGCAAACTGCAATGCAAAAATCTGATAAGCACCAAACAACTGGATAACAGGAAAACATGGTTAGGCAGGTGCCAATCAGGAGCTGGTATTTTAACCCCTGCAAAGCATTATACTTAAAATCAGTGAGATTCTGCCAGAAAATTATATATAACAAATATTTTACAATATTATATAAAATTAATAGAAGAGAGCATAGAATGCTTTGTCTCTTACAAATTTAAGTCTATTGGCAATGTATCTATTGTAATTGTAATCCTAATCTCAAACAGATTAATTACTCAATATACCATAAAAATAATTTTAGTCAAAAGAACGTAGAATTTGTATCCTCCCACATTACAGCTCCCTCCATGCCCTAACAAGAAATAAAAGTTTGGGGTTTTTTCCCAACAAATTATGGTGACTATTATTTCTAAATTCCTTGTGATATTGAAATGCCCAGGAGTGAATTATTCCAGGCAGCCTTATTTGCAAAAATGTCAAGGAAATTTAAAGCCAAATTCAGGCCAATGTCTTTACAGCTATTACAGGATGTACCTAAAATTCCTTTGTAATATCTAAATCAATTTTTAGTGCTTGGTCAAACTGCATTCTTCTTTATTGGGAAAGTAAATAATCATATGGATTGGGAATGAGAGACCATGTTCCGGGAAAAAAGAACATTTCTGCAACCAGCAGGGAAAAAAAAAGAAGAAAAATCAACAGAATAACAGTAATGAATAAAGTTGGAAAACCATTGAAAAAAAAGAAAATTAACAGCTGAACCAGCCTGTGCTAATGTAAGAACTCTGGGTTTGTGTCCCGAGGCAAAAATCCTCTAGATTTTTTTCTTTGAAATACAGGAGATTTTTGATTTGTAATTGGCAGAAGCCTAATTTTTTTTCTCTCAGAAATAATTAACATTGTAATTTAGGCTTTTCCCTTGCTGAAAAGTCTGATGTAAATTTTCAGAATTATTTGTCTTTGGCAAGAGAGATTCCAATGACAGACAACCTATGGAGGAGTACTTATTGCAGGCTGTGGTGTCTCATCCCTGGATGTGTCCAATGCCAGGGATTAGGACTGGATGACCCTTAAGGTCCACCCCAACCCCTAAAAACATCCTATGATTCCATGATTCTTTATGTACAACATAAATGAAGGTCAGCACGAGCTACAACCTAATCTTGCTCTCTGTTAAAGACAGTGATTTTTCTGACTCTTTCTCTGCCCCTCCTGGCTCCTGACAGCAATCCCTCCCTCCCTCCCTCCCTCCCTGTGAGGGATGCTGAGCAGGATCAGGCTATTCTGCCTTATGGGAAGGCTGGTTCTGGCTCCCAAAGACCTCATCAAGAGAGCTTGACAGAACCTGAGGTTAGAGTAGCAGGAGTGGGGAGGAAGTCAGTGCCCCTCAGCCTGCTGCCAGGCACAGGGAGGATTCCAGCACACACATGAGGGACTGAGCCCCAGCTGCCACCCAGGAGACCTTCCTGTGCACTCCACCAACAGCCTGGAAGGGAACCCTCATGTATCTGCAGTTAATGATTCTGGCTAATTGACCTGAGCAGTCACACTGGACTGTGGCCCTACAGGTGTTTCTTGTGGTGAAGAGGGTAATGCAGCAGGTTTTTTCCAGCTTGAGCTATGGGAGGTCACCAATTTAGGGAGGTAACACAGAGATCCTGACTTAAAACACCTCTTCACCTTTTCTCACCTCTGCTTTCTCAGGAAAGAAACAGTGCAAACAAGCACTTCAGGAAAAGAACCTCAGAGTGAGAAGATGACTGGGGCTACTAACAGAGCAACCGCTCTCTATGTCAAACCTGCAAACACAATAAGCTGCAATAAGTAATCCTCTAAATCTGAGGAAACGTGGCTCAGTTGAAATAGAACTGAGTGAGCTGTGCTGTTCAACATTTGGCCCTCTCTGGGGGCATTTTTTCCCTTGCCATATAGGATCTTCTATGAAGATCATCTTTTCCCTTTTATTCAGGTGTCTAGGAAATAGTTTTGAGAAAGCAAGAGAGAGAGATGAAAACAGTGTGAGAAATCAATCTGCACTGATGTGAGTTTTGATCAGAAATCAAACATTGCAAAAATTCCCCCGCTGATCCTCAGCTCTGTTGAGGAAGGTGCAGTCAGAGTCAAGTTTGCTCTTCTCCACAGTGACGCCTGAACTTCAAATCAGGGGAATTCAGAGAGAATTAATGGAGAAGGGGCCCCAAGCCGACCTAGATACAGAGCCTGCAGAGTCGTGTTGCTCCACACTGGTGAACTCACAGCTCCTCTCTGACTCCTGGTGCTCCCTGTTCACTGAATATTCCAGGCCAGCTGTTGATTACTCAAGAAAGGATGTGTTAAAGGAGCCAAGCACAATGACAGTGGGGATTTGTGGATGCTTTTACATCCTGACCCCTTCCCACAGCCTCTGACAGCAAAGGGAACTCTCCTGCTGGAGTGGGAGCAAGTCCAGCTCTTTGTTACATTCTGATAGCACCACTCTGTCCTGCTCTTCAGGCACAAGCAGCTTGAAGGAATGAGTTAGGATAGGACCTGTGATGAGCCATAGTTTATCATGATAGGAACTGAAACCAAGCCATTCAAGCCAAGGGACAGAAAGGAAGCAAAACAGACTGGTGAACCTGGGTAAGATTAATATTCCATTTCACATTCATTTCATCCTTCATGTGAAGGAGCAGCTGAACAATACCTTGCAAACCTCTTAGGTTTAATTTTGCTGCCACACTTACCCACACAAGGTACAAAATGCTCTTGAAGAAACAGAACAGCCTTTCTGAGGCTCTTCCCTTCCCAGTATTTTGTTTACTAATCTAACAAGTGCAAAAGCCCAGGAGACCAACTTTCCTTCTGCCCACAAGCACTGTCTGTTGGCAATATCTTGGAGCACAGCAGGGGTTTAATAATCTTTCTTTTTCAAAATGACTTACAAGTGGATTTCACAAGAAATGAAAATGTTAGTGATATATTTGGATTGCCCTGCTGGCTGAGATCATGCTGAAATAAAAGCAGAGTCACAGGGGTCAGTATTTCTGATGCACAGAACTACTGACTTCCTGCCCAGAGCAGATGCTTGAGCTGCTGCTACTGAGTTACTCCTGCTCCTCTGACCCCGAGGAATGGAGCTGAGAGCTGCATTTGAGTTTACCACGACCTTCCTGTGATGTGCACACTGTGCCTGCACCAGAGGCATCTTGGAGGGCTCACAGAAAACTCTGCTGGGGCATATTTGAGGTACTGAAATAACTCCCTGCTTTTCCAGACACTGGGCACTAGAAAAGGCTGAGAGAGTTGGGGGAGGGCAGCCTGGAAAAAAGAAGGATCTGGGGAGACCATGAAAAACAAAGCTGTGAGCAGGGTGAGACTTCAAAAGCTCTCAAAGTATTTGAATCAGGTGGGTTTTTTCTTTGTAAGTGAAAGGATAGTTCATATGCACTTTAGATAGGTTTTAATATAACCCAGATTCTGAAAACAATTCTGATTGTTTAGTTTTCAAGTGACCAGAGCCTGTCTCCACCTGGAACTCAGAGCTGTTACCTTCCCAAAAACTTTCTCAATTGCTTTATCTTCATGGCCAAGAAAACAGTGAATTTGCTCACAAAGAGTTTTTGAGCATTGTATTCTCTGAGTTTTGCTATCAAAGAGACCACTTAAATTCCAGGGCAAGAATTCAATTCAGGGGAAAAAAAAGCTGGTTCAAATTCATTCTACAGATATCTTATACATGTTTGTGTGCATTTGGATTGTGGCAGATTTATTGCTATGAACATTTAGATACAGAAGGAAGAAAGAAACAAAATACGTAAAACCAAAATATTAGAAATGTTTCAGTGAGGAATCAAACTAACGCTCCTTCATTTATGTGAAAACATAAGATTAGGGCAGTTCTGGTATAAATAAAGAGATCAGATTTATTTTTGCAAGCAGCCATGGCTCTTCTCTCATGAGTGGCAGACATACAAATGATGTCAGTGTGTATGACTAACAACTAAAAATACAGCAGGTATTTTTGCATAGGCTACGTAATCTCCTATTGATACAAGACCATTTTGTTTAGTTTACATTTTCTTTGAACCTTGCCCATTCACAGATTTCTCTGAGCAATTTCCTTGTATCACACACAGTGAACTATTGTCACTCATGCACTTCTACCAGTTTTAGAAAGGAAAAAAAAAAAAAAAAACCCTGCTCCATCTCCATCTGATGAAAGCACTTTTCTTCAAGAGTTTAGGAATTCATCCCTCTCCGTGACTCTTCTAATTCTGCCAAGTTGAAAAAGAAAATCCATAAAAACATTTCCCAAGTAATCCCTTTCTCTAATATGTTGTTCTGGGTTTTTATCCCTGCAATAAATGCCTTGCTACATCTTTGCTGTGATTAGTCTCATGGGATGTCCTCGTGATGAGCATCTCCCCGGGGTCAGGCTGAACACAGGGCACAATCCCATAGCCAATGCCAGGCCACGTCTGAACTCCCCAAAGCAATCCAAGAGCCAGGACTTGGGCATCACTGTCTTACACAGAACAGTGCAGTCACCAAGCTGGCAGAGGAGAGGGGCTGAGACAAAGCTTTTCCATTTCTCAGTGAGGATGTTTCCAGAGTGAAGGAAAAATTGAATTCCATGGGGTTTAATATTCTCCCATTTCCTTCAAGCACTTCAGAGAGCAAGCTGCTAAACCCCAAAGAGGCTGACTGGGCCACGGTCTTGCTAAGTCTATAAAAGACAGAAAATACATCCAGTACCAAGAATTCCTGCTCAGAAAGAGGAAAAAAAGCAGGATCTCCTTATAGTCAGCAGTTCTGGCACTCCCACAGCACTGAGGACTCCGAGTTCTACTGCTGTCCTTTTCGAGGATGGAGAGGGAGCCCATCCTGCTCACATGGAGTAATTTTTTTTAAACATTACAGAATCCTGGAACAGTTTAGGTTGGAAGGGACCTTCAAGATCATCTTGTTCCAACCTTTTCCCAGTAAAAGGGACACCTTCCACTATCCCAGATTGCACCAAGCTCCATCCAGCTAGGCGTGGACACTTCTTGGGATGGGGCAGCCACAGCTTCTTTGGGCCACCTGTGCCAGGGCTTCAGCCCCTGCCAGGGAAGAATTTCTTCCTCAAATCTAGTCTAAATCAACCACCTCTCAGTTCAAAGCCATTGCTTCTTGTCCTATCTCTTATTCCCTAGCAATAATTACTTTTTTTTCTGAAACAGGGGCGGGAATCCAGATTTAATTGGACCTGGATTTTTGGCACAGAAAGTTTGAGCAGCTCCTTCAATACTGTTACACAAGGGATACCTCTTTACAGCACCACTCTCTTTTCCCCTGCACTCTTTGTTCTCTCCATGACCTTGCCGTGTTCATTCTGACATATTTTTTGCTGCAGCTGAGAAACATTGACATGGTAACACGAAATAGGATTTGATCTTGTTCTGGAAGTTTTCCCTTTGATTAGCTCTGGGAGCCTGTCACACACTGTTCCAACCCTGCCATGCAAACAGCCTTAAATTACATTTCACAAGGTTTCATCCTTGGGAGTAACGCTGACAATCCCTATGTACACTTGCTCTTTTCCCAAACTATCTCCAAAAGCAGGCCAGCACATACAGAAACCTCGCCAGACTTTGCTGAGCAAAGTTCTCTAAAATGCTTTAAAACAAAAGGACCTGGAAAAACTCTGCCAGATTTCAATTCAACATGCAAATCAGATTCTTGAAGCTGAAAAAATAATCCCTGCAGGAATCATTTGCTGTGGGATGGGGACATCCCTCTTTTAATGACAGTAATTATTAATGTGTTATTTTCAATAAACTTACATTTTCCCCACAAAGAAAAAACCCTAGCCATAGTTCCATTTTTTATTTCAACATTTGGAGTGCCTCATTGGTCTCACATTTAGACTACACCATTATATGAAAATATGAAAAGGGGACTAATTCCTTCCTGCAATGTTTTCCAGTGACTGTCATAATAACTTAGAACCAAGGGCTCCTGAATTAATTTTTCAAAACCATTAAACACTTCACTGAAATTTAAATCCTTTATTTGGGGATTATTTTTGCATATAATGGTCTCAAAACCTAATGTAAACCACCTGCCAGAGAGCGAATGCCTCTAAAATACTCAGCATTCCAGGCAACCTGCTGGAGTGCTTCTTCTTTTGCTAGGAAACACAATTTCTGTCCTGTATTTTCCCAGAATTGCCCAGAGTTGTCTTATTCTGGTGAGAAGAACCTGTGTTGCTGATATTCCATTCTCTACATAAACAGAATATTCCTGCATCCTTAAATCCAACAGGACAATTGAACATCTCTGTGTCCAACACCTGCCACGGAAGAGCCACCCATTCCTTGTCCATTGCCACCTGCCAGATCTCTGTGAACACTGAGTGGAGAAAGTTATTTAGTACCCCCAAAACTTCATCCTAGTTCTTGTGAACCATGAGATCATAATGACTGCTTGCTACCTGATCAGGGAACAACCTTGAGAACTGCAAAATTATCTTGCCAGTCCTACAGACTCTAAGTTTAACCTTCTCCCTTTGTCTTTGCACTTAAAATTAACTTTGTATGTTTTACCTTTAAGTGCAGCACCCTTCAGATTTCTGTCCTACACCTTCTGAGAGCTGGAGTTAACAAAAATTATTAAACCCACAAATGCTTCAGAATCAGTACATCCAAAAATAAAAATGCAAAAATACCTTCTAATGGCTCCCTATTTTTTTTTTTCCAGCTACTGTTTGCAGGCTCAAGGGAGGAGGTATTTGAAGTCTTCCTTTGTGAAATAAGAAGTTCCCTTCACAAGAAAATTTGCAGCTGCTTAACACTTTTATTTAGGACACTGGATTTATTCCCTTTTGTTTGATTTCCATAATTGTTGTTTGATTTGTATGGGTCTGACACGAAGTCTCTTCTACTCTGTTTTACCTGGATGTGCAAAACCACAGCCTCACACCTTGCTCTGGGAATGTGAGTCCTGTACACCCCATCTCCCATTTTTTTCAGCTGTATCTGGATGTATTTACAGCCTTTGAAGCAATAACAAAGCTTGGCCTTGATTTAAACCTGGTCTTAGCAGGGAAGTGCAGCAGTGAACAAAAATTTCACATGCACCATCACACTTCCTCCAAAATTCTACTTACAGGAGGGTCTCCCTACCTGCTTATCCCAAATCCCTTGAGGGGTCATTTTCTACTTCACCAACTAAATGCTCCTTGAGGAAAGGGCCTGAAGCAGAGCTGACCCTACCCCTGTTCCCTTCCTGAGATGTTTAGATAGCTGACATGTTTACCACCCCTTAGAGCCCTGGAGAGGTGCCTCTGGAATGGCTCCAGCAGCAAATTCCGTGCCCTGGGTACGAGACAATGGTGCTATTACTGCACATTGTTGTGAGTTGTGGCAGCACTTTGATGTCAGTTGGAGTTAAAGTGGCAGCTAAATATGCATTGGTTACAAAACAGAGCCAGGAGCAAAATATCCTGCAAAGAAACAAATGCATAAAAGCACTTTCACCACACAGATTATTTCCACCCCTGTAGAAGAGAATTTTAACATAAAAACTCCCACCTAGCCAAAGAAAAGGTTTATTCCAAATGAATTAGCTGCTCACCTTTGACTCTATCTCCTTTGTGCAGGTGAATTTCCCCTTCCCCTTGAGGTTGATATGGCTTTACAACGATAAAAAGTCTCCCAGGGACAGCACTGTAGAGCTTCCTTTTGGGACCCTGATAATCCAAGGCAGACAGAGTATCCTTGTTGGCACTGGGACTGTAAATGGCACTGGAAATTGAAATGAAAAATCATTAACAGCTTATTCAAAAGGGGAAAGTTAATTGCTTACCATCACATTAGCAGGATTAAATTAAGCAGGGAATAACAAAACGGTCTCCCAGTAAGACATCTAACCCCACAGAAAAAAATACCAAACAGGAGCATTTAAGGGTTGAAATCTTTCAGTATGAAACATCAATATTCACCTGACCATAATGGCCTAGAACAGAAAACACACAACATCAAAGCTGTTAGTTTTTCTGCAAATTAAACTTGCACATTCCCAGGCCCTAATTAAATTTGAAATGTATATGCCATCATACATTCCCAGTATGTCAATTTGTTAGAGGGACTTGAAAAACGTCTATATTTACAATTCTTGGGAATGGATATCTTTGTAACACAAAGTGAATAAGTGAGATCACTGAATTATTAACTAAATGGACTGAATAATCAAGTCACTTCATCACTCCAAGGCCCAAGGTTAAATTTAGATCTGCACAAAGCCCAGTGCTTGTGGTTAACATTTTCTAAATGATCATTTCTTCTGGATGGCAATCACCAGCTCAGTCAGTGACTCCAGAATGTGCCCAGGAAAGCCACAGGTCACCACCAACTCACAGTTTACTCACAGTGTATAAAAAAGGAATTGTTGAAAGGTGGTGAACAATGAGTAAGATCACTCTTAAACCTGTGGGAAAATGAGTGAGCTGTCAAAAAGATATGAAAGGAGAAAGAGGCAAATATTAAAGAGTGTGGGAAACCTACAGGATAAATAAAAGCAAACGTGCAAGTCACTTAAAAACAAAAAAAAAAAACCAAAACCAAAGCAAAAGAACTTGCAGTCTTAACCGAAGTCTAGAAAAGGAAAATATCTATGAGAAGAAATAATACTAAGAGATTGATAAGGGAAAGTTCTTCCCTAACCAAAGGAAGAAGGGTGATTTAGTGGCCTTTTAGCATTGCAACACTATGCTTGCCTTTGTGTAACAAAGTACCTCAAACTGCTTTAAGCAAAATGAAATACAAGGGCTGGGGTCTGCTAGGTTTTCACCTTATTTTTTGGGTTTTTTGGTTTTTTAAACAGTCTCCTAACAGAATGGGAGGCAGTAAGTCAATAGGTGCAGAAGTCTGGTAAAAACCCACACATAGTGGATCTTTCCTATTAGGAACACTCTCATTTTCCTGCAGTAACTCCTTCACCATTTGAAATTGCATGCCCCTTTCACCTTGTTTTGTTCTATTACTGTAAAGGGGTGCTGCTCACAGTAAGCCACACTCGGGAGTTTAAAAGCAAGCTCTGGTTGCATGTCTGTGATGGAGCTTGCACCAGAAACCTCAGCCAACTCTCACAGTTGTTTAAAGAAAGCCAGGGAAAGATGACGTTCACATTTCAGTTCTTTTGCTCCATTCCTTTTTCCCTGTAAGTGAAAGAACAGTCATCACCATAAAAAAAATCCAGATCTATAAACTATAGCTACACATCTGATTTCCACTTGTATCAAGCTGTGTTTCTGCCTAGTCTGGTGGCAGCTATTCCCAGCGTTATCTCCCAGCATCTACTTTAACTTCGAGCACAGAAGATACATTCATTTTCTCTCTCACTGAAAGAGAAAAGGGAAATGGCACATTAAACCCACACAAGGAATGCAGAACTTCTCAGGCAACAGGCTCAGTGATGGAAATCAGGGCTGCAATGGGGGGTGCAGGACTTTTAAAAAGAGATCTTTCCTCTCCCTTGCTTGTCCCCAGCGTGGGCTCCAAGCCCAGCGAGTGCCGTGCCAGGAAGGAGCAGGAGGAGGATGCAGAGATTTCAAGAGAAGTGTGGACATGTTTCCCTCTCAGCGAGAAGAAGGTGGCCATCCTTGGCAGCTCAGCCCTGCCTGAGGCTGTGCTGGCACCTCATTCATTGACTCTCCAGTGGGGTAAGTTCCACAGAAAGGCTGTCCCTTCCCCTGCATTCCCAGCTTCCCGCCCCAACAACAGCCTCGTGAGGATCAAGAACAGTTTGGCTTGGAAGGGACCTTTAAGAGCATCCAGGGCCACCCCCTGCCATGGGCCAGGTCATTCCAGCCTGGCCTTGGACACTTCCAGGGATGAGGCAGCCACAGCTTCTCTGGGAAGTCTGTTCCCGTGACTTGCCACCCTCTCAGGAAAGAATTTCTTTCTAATATCCAATCTAAATCTCTCCTCTTCCAGTTTTCAGAAGATAGAACACCTGAGCCATACAGGCTGCAAAGGTCACATGAACCCCTTCCAGCATGGCTTTCCAGCACCTCTCCACAACACAAGTCCCACAGTTCTCATTAACCCTTTGTCACAGTCTGACCTTCTCCATCGCCCTGCCCCTTCTGGCTGCTTCTGCTCCATAACCCAACCTCCTGCTCTGGCAAAAAGGGCTTTTCCATCTCAGGGGAGCAACAGCTTCGTGGTGACTGTTATTATTTTCTAATAATAAGCAGAGACAGCAACAATTCCCACATTTAGCTGACAGTAAGTAGGTGGTCACACAGTTAAACAAAATCTGTGAGGAAAGTGTCATATAAAGTGCCATTCCTGACTGCAAAATGGGCCTGGCAAGAATAGGCATTATTTACAGGAAAAATTATATATAAAATCCTTTTTAGTTGTCTTGATATTCAGAGAGCCTCCAGCTCTCTTCTCAGTACTTGTATGTACTCTGGACTTCCCTGAAACAAGTCTTGGTGGCACAGAGGGAATTCTGCAGCTGGGTAGCTGTTTCAGTAGCTGGCAGCTGATGCACTAAGGGAAAGACCAAAATTTTATATCCACAAACTCTCAGGAATTAAATTGGTTCCCACTATCACACCTGAGCTACTTTTCAGAAAGGGAAGAGGAAAGCAGCTGAACAAAGTCAAACCAAGTAAATGTTTGCTTAGTCAAAAAAAAAAAAAAAATTCCAGTTGTTACCCCCATATCAAAGGATTGTTTATACTTCTAGAATTTGAAGAGTGTTATCCCAGGAACATGGCACTTTTTAAAAGCACTTTTTATCCCATTCAGCTAAAATAACCGCTGGCTCTAAGGTAGAACCTCCCTCTCCGGTGGCAACAGCAGAATTCAGTGGAACATAAGCACACTCATTCTCTGAAAAGAACCTTACAGCCTCCTCACTTCAACTCCTCATCCAGCTGAAGCCTCATTACAGACTGATCTTAAGCTGATACTGGGCTCTGTGAGGAAATGCCACCCAAATTACACCCAAATCAGATCTTGCCATAATTGTAACATATGACAAAGCAAGATGAGCTTGCTTTGCTGTACGAAACCACTGGCATACGGAATCTGTATCCCCTTCCTTGCCTTTAATTTCATTCCTTCTTACATTCCAGACAACTTTGTCCCACAATTCACCAGATCTCCCCTGTCCAGCAGTATTGTTTTCATCACAAACAGTTCCTGGCAGTTTGGGTGCCTAGGGCCAGGGAGAGCAGAGGAACAGGCAAGGTAACAGAGGAAGTGTCAGCTACATGACAAGTTGTTTTACTGACATGAAAACTCCACTGAACATCCTTACACCTAGCAAAGAGAATCCAACAGCTGCATTTCCTGACAATGCCCAAGTCCTTTTCTACTCTGAACAGCAGAGATATAGATATATAGATAGATAGAGAGAGAGAGAGAGAGAGAGAGAGAGAGATTACAAAACAGGACAAAGCCTGATTTTCAAATGAGTAGTGAGTTAAATGTGTGTTAAATGTTTTTGTGGCCAAAACATGTGAGCTCTGGTTCTCTCCAGTAGTGCTCAGCTCTCATGCCTCCCTTCCTTTTTTCCAGCACTTTAATCTCCTGTCCTGGTGCAGCTCCACCTCATCCACATTTGTCAGGAGTTCCTGAGTCCAGGGCAGTGGCTTCCCAAAGCTGTGATCAAAACTTATCCCCAGCCCTCCACTTTATTCCGTGGCTTACAATATCTACGTGACTCTAATTAGTCAGGATTTGCTCTCCAGTGGGACAGAGCTGCAGGATATATGCCCAGAATGCCTGCTATTACTCCCTCTAATTCACTCTTTGGTTCAGCACACACCTACAGAAGAGAGAACTTCAACAGCCTCTTCTTCATCACTCAAGAGCAGCTCCAGCTCAGGTTCCAGGCATGACCAACAGTTCAACAAAAGGACTAGGTCTCCCAGAAACAGTTTTTTGTTATATACAATCCTTATTTCAACTATGGGAGGATGTGCAGAGCCAGCACCTTCAGCTGGAGGTGCAAACTCTGTGTTAAGTCACTGCTGAACTTGAAAGTCTGGCTGGCTGCTGGAGCTCTGTGAGGAAGCAGCTGGCTTTGGTGCTTCCAATTAAAATCTTCACACTTGGGCATGGTCCACTGTGCTGACAATGAATAACTATGCATTCTAGAGAGTGCAAATAACATCAAGGAACACGGCAAGGAATGGTGCCTTCAGGGGCACCCTGTGCTGTGAAACAGCCAAAGCTCACCTGATGTGCCTGTGCTGCTGCCTCTTGGCATCCTCCCCCAGCCTGTTGAGGGACGGCGAGCGGCTGCGGGAGGACGGAGTGTAACTCCCCACGGTTTTTACAGTTCCATTGGGATTATTCTGCATCTGTTGGAGCAGGTGAGGGGAAAGGCTGCGGTGTGAAGAGGCAGAGGAGGAGGCCGACCACTCGGGGAGATTGTTGATGTTCAGGTTGTTGTCGCTGTTGGAGCGGAGCAGGATCCGGGGGGCTGCCAAGGTGCTGGGAGGCCTCCTCCTCCTGTTGGAGTAGGTGGGAGCCTCCCTAAAGGGCACTGTGCAAAGAGAGACACGGAGGGCGAGCTCAGATGATTTCACATTCATGTGTGTTTACCACCGCATGCAACATATGGCATTGTTTCTTCTGCAGAGATAGAAACTCCACCTTGCCAGCAGAGCTGATCAAATTGTCTTAAGAACATCATTAAATCAAAAACAACAGAGCAACATTAACCTGTTTGCAGGCTTAAATACGTGGTGAGGCAACACCGGTGCCATGAGCCTGCTGAACACTCTGAACCTGCTCTAGGAAATGGGAAACACCTCATTATTGCCAAGTTGGAGCCTCAGAAAGTTAATTTTCCTGCTGTGTTGTCACATTCAGTCAGAAAGGCACAGAACAGGGCTGCCCAGCAGAATTCCTGACACATGGACTTGCAGCCCCATCCCCCAGCTGGCATCCAAACTGGTCCACCTCATGTTCAGGCCTAACCTGAAATCTGTGAACAGTCACCTTATCCCCATCTTGCAGGTTAAAAATCGAGGACACGGCTTCCTCTCCTGGCATCACTCTATTACACTGCTGCAATCCCCAGGCATTCCCCTCTTTCTAATCCTGGCATTCCTACCACATCCATTACTATGGTATATAGAGCAGATTACCCCAGGGTAATACACTGGCTCCGTCACATGCCACGTCCCAGAGGGAACACCACGGTATCCAAAGGCTCCAAAAAACTCCTTAATGAAAGAGCCACAACACAAAACAAAGCACAACACAAATCTAACTCAGAGCAGAGGGTCCAGCCCTCCACATCTAATCCTAGCACCAGGAGCACTCACAGAATTTTCCAGATCTCCTTTGCCCACTTTAGTGGGCCAGTTTGTCCCAAGTGCAACTTAGAAGGCAAATTCCCTAATAAAATAGCACCCATTTATCACCAGATGTGATGGAGTTTTCTGCCCTGCCATAAAGGAATTAACCCCAAAACCTCATGCTGGCCTTGATCCCTGTTATTGCAACTGCCCTCATTAATTTCTCTCAGTGGAGCTCGAGGGGTGGCTGGACCTGAGCCAAAGTGCACAGATTTACATCCAAAAAGTCACAGTGGCATAACTCGCAAAATGCAGCCAGGAATTATCCTGAGGGCTTCAATGAGCTGTTGTAATTCTCAAAGAAAAAAGATCATATTTAAATTGGGAAAGAAAGCCCATAAAATATCATCCTACATGTCTAAAGTGCCAGTAAGTGCCATTTATAAAGAGCCAGAAATGTCTATTCATTCAATACCCTTCAAAACCACACAAAAAACAGAGTAAGAATGTCTGTCATACTGTGCAAGTAAATAAATTCACATAAATATGAATACAGATAAGAATCAATCTGTCCTGCCTTGAAATAGAGCCTTTAATTGAGAGAACAAAGCAAAATTTAAGGTTTCAGTGCAAAACTGAGAGCATATTTATAGCATAAAATAGAGATGAAACTGCAAGTAAAAGAATGGTTTGTATAATTTTCACCAGAGTCAGCTTATGATTAGCTAAAATTCTGAATACTTTACAATAACATCCTTTGTATTTCTAGTGAGCTGAAACTTTCTCTAGTAAACAACGAGACAACATCAGAACAACCAAACACAGGAACAGCGTGCACAGAAAGGGCTTCAATTCATTTCCATGTTTGCTTTGAAATAAGGGAAATATGGGAAGTAGCCTTTCAAAGCCATTAAAGGGGAGAAAGAGCAGCAGTCCAATGCTTATGCTAGAAACTGACAGAAACTCTGGAAAATTTTCCTGACACTTCAAGTTTTTTTCCCCATTCCCTATTTCTTTAAGGTTTCAAAGCAGCCATGTGTGTCATGAGAGCACCTTGTGCTTCAGATGTCACAGTGAAAGCCCCAGTTAGTGCTAACTTACAGCAAACTCGCAGCATTTATCTCCAAAACTGGCACATACAGACCCTTAGGTCAACGTGTGGGGCAGAGGTGCAACGTTTCTACATTCCTTTATTTTTGTCATTTGGAATACAGCTCCAGAAATTACTTTATTGAGGATGGGGATCTTTCCCAGGTACAACAAAGCAGAATTCAGTCAAGGGGAAAACACACAAACTGATTACAGGGGATGTTTGGCACACTTAGGTTTCCTAGCCAAAGGTCTAATGCTGCTCCCTCAGGTCACCAAAGTTTGCCTTGGATTTAGTAAAAATTGGGTCTGACCCTCAGATTTTAATTTCTCATGAACCTGAAAGCAGCCTGCCCAGCCCTTCCAGCCACAGGCTGAGAAAATGAAATCTTGCCAGCATTTTGGGGATGTTTCCTGGGACTCTGGAGAGGCTGGTGGGATCTCTGCTGCTGGGAGGGGGATGGAGGACAAGGACAGGGTGCCGGGGCACGGTGACACGGTGACAGCAAGGACAGAGAGCTGCAGGGCACATCTGTACTGACAGATTGGAGAAACCACCCTCCAGGCACCAGAGGAAAGGAATTCTTTTTCCCTTACACACCTCAGGAGCATTTTACAAACCCATTTAAGAGTTTAGCTTTTGTTTTGCTATTAATGTTCTATTCTTGAGGAGAGAACTAGGAGCCTTTACTACAGGAAATAAACAGGGAAGGGGATAGCTAATAACACCAATTGATGCGTGTCTAACACAAATCTTTTATAGAAAGAGTTAAAAATAAGCATTTCTGTGCCTGAAGTGATTAATATTCCACCCAACTGTTTCTTTTCCCCAGCAATCTGCAAACTCTAAGTGGGTGGATATTTTTTTAGCTGCTTCTTATCAGCATTATTTATATTATTTTCACAATTAAAAACCAGAACTACAACACAAAATTATGAAATGCAAACATCCTTGCTTTAGTCCCTGTTGGACTCTGCTTTTCCCTAATATTTTACCACGTTTCAGAACTGCAAGAATAACTGTGGCAAAACTTGTTTGGGAAAAAACACTTGATATAAAATGACATGAAAATGCCTAAACTAATTCCATGCCCCAAAAGTTTAAATTTATCATCCCTAAAAGCATACTTGAAAGTACCACATAATCCTTCCTCCAGCTCTCTGAATTCTATTCCTGGCAGTTCATAGATCTGAAGGGATAATTCAGCACCATTCACTGACAAAATTCACCTAGGAAAATGCTCCCGTGTCTCCAAACGCATTTCTTAGGGAACAAAAACATTTTTATAACTACTTGATTCTTTAGACAAAATCCTAAAAGGAATAAAGTCACATCCAGCTTTAATAACCACTTGCCTAAATGGACTAACATCAAAAAATTTTGAAAAAGAAATCGCAGGAACTGATTAATTATAAAGTCACTAAGCCCATCATATTAAATGTACACAAGAAAACACCAGTCTGAAACATCAAAGTGTTCTGCTTTCATCGCTTACCTTCTTTCTTTGTGAAGGCATTTAACAAAGACTTCATTTTCCCTTTTTACTCTAGCAGCAATCCCCTCATTATATAACCTTTGCAGGGAAGAAAGAGGCAAAAAAATATAAAAAAATAAAAATATTAAAAATAATAACAATAAAAAAACCAACCAAGCTACCCAATTTCTACGTGTTCAGGCTGGCTGCACCCTGACATAAGCAGCAGGTTTCTGGGCACTGTGGAATTGCGAGCATAGCTGGGCATGCAGTACCCAGCGTTCTGGTGACAAAGCCCACCCCACATTCTGTCTGTCAGCTGGGAGCCAACTGTGCACAGACTGGAGCTGAAAAAAAAAAAAAAAAAAAAAAAAAAGCTCTGGCTCCTGCTATCTCTCCCAGCATTAGTCATGTGAACCTGCCGCCGCCACAGCTCCGCAGAGCAGACGCTGCTCCCGCTCCCCAGCCCGCCGGGTGCGGGAGCGCCGCGGGACCGGGGAGCTGCGGCGGCCTCGGGGGCCAAAATTTCCCGTTTGCCGGGCGGGAGAGGCGCTGCAGCAGCTGCGGCTGAGCACGGGAAAGCCCGGCCAGGGCTGGGGCTGCCGGAGACCTGCCTTTCGCTCTCAACTCGCACGGCTGCCTCCCGGGGCACAGAGCATCCCACTGATTATCCGCTTGTTGCTATTTATTTGTTTGTTGCTATTTACTCACTTTTTGCTATTTATTTCCTTTTCCCCATCTATTTCTTTTTCCCCCATTGATTTCTCCTTCTGCTCTTCACTTTTTTGCTATTTATTCCCTTTTCCATACTTGGCTCTTTCTCTCTTCTAAAGAACCGATCTGAGGAGAAGCACAAATCGCTCCAAGCTTCACACAATGACCACGCCAAGGATGGAGCCAAACCTGCCCCTACACAGAATCTCTTACCTATATTTCTATATCCCAGTTAGAAGCAGAGGGGATAATGCAAGCAAAATTATTCTCCCCTTCCATCATGCTGGAATAAAAGAGAATGTCTTTTTGGACAGAGTAAGAACACAAAAAAAAATTGACCGAGCTCATTTGGTAAATTCAATGCAGGTGCCAGGAAATACAAGGTGTAGCCAGAGAAGTTTGCAAAGTCCTAACTCTTAAAAAAAAAAAAAAAAAGAAACCCAGGGATAACTATGCTTGCCAGTGCAAACATGATTCCAGAGGAAGAGCAAATAACTGAAACAGGCACATAGGAAGAAGGGGGAGGTGCTAAAAATCACAAAAATGTTAAGCAGATCTACTTAAATCTAAGATACAAAGATTCTAAAGGATAGGAAATTCATGGTGAAAAAAAAGAGTAACCTACATTAAAAAATTGCTTTCTAATAATATAAACTATATAACAGGTAATAAATATTTATTCCATTCCAAGCTTCTCCACTAATCACTAATGCATCTACTTGGAAAATCAAGAGGGTTCTTACTGAGAAAACTGCTTCAAGAAAGACAGAAAATGAATTACTCAAATAGATTTAATGTCTGTGTGCATAGTGATCTCACAGTTACATAGCACTGAAAAGAATTACTAAGCATAAATAAATTGAACAGTTTAAACTTAATTTAACATCCCACTGTTTAATTTCCAAAGAAAAGAGTATTTCCCTAATATAATTTTACATCTTGGTTCAATTTATTTTTGAAAGTAACTATCCTTAGCAGGTGGAATTCTTACCAGAGGAAATGGACACAACACATGTGCAGCATTAAACATCTTTATTTGACAGGAAAAAAACTTCTCCTTGAATTCTAATAGATGCAAGGCTTCCTAAAGAACAACTTTGAACTTTTAGTCGTTAACTTATAAAAATGTGCATTAATTAGCTTCACAGAAGAATCAATATAATTTCCAGAACAAGAACTGCTTCTCCAGGGCTGTGCCACTAATTTGAATTATCATCCTGTGTGGGTTCCATTTTCTAATATCTTCATCCAAGCCCCCGATTATATTTGGAGCTACAAAACACAAAGGAACTGTGAGTGTTAATGGAACCCTTAAATTGCTTTTTCCTTTCTCTGGGTGTCAGGGGTGGAAAGCAGCAACAGCCCAGGCCCCCAAGGACAGGAATTAGGCAAGGGAAGGGTTAACTCAATCCTGTTCATTCCTGTCTGTTCATATACAGTAAAATAAAAACAGACAGGCAACTGTAGTCAATCAAAACCAATCCCAGGGGGGATTTTTATTAGATTCTTCCTGGAGCTGTAACATTTCATCATCTGGAGATTTCTAATCAGTGCTATAAAAACATCCAAAATATGAAAGTCACTTGAAATTATTAAGTTTTGTAGAAATGGTGGGAACTCTTTCAGACCTACACCATCAGAGAGATCACTTGATGAGTGATCATTTTATTCCATTTAACTGTCTGTCTTTCCCCCAACGCAGGAAATATAATTTTCTTCCTACAAGGCAGAGCCTCCTGCAATAACCACTATTGTACAATGGGAAAATGTGACAATCAAGGAAGTCAGTGAACACTTGCAGCTGCAGTTTTTGAGCTTCTCTCATTTTCACTAATAGCTTATTAGAATTTGTTTATTTTAACAGAAGTTGCAAATTCTACAGTGCTGGGAAATTAAAAAAGAAAATATTCCAGCAGCTTCCACTCCTTCCTTAAAGATTTTCTGCCTCCCAACTGTAGCCTCAGTATTATTACCTCAGGACAAAACTTAGTAATTTGACTGTGCCTATGCCCAAGCATAATATAACCCACAGTCCATTAGCATCCTTAATCTAAACATTATGAGGAACCCTCCAAATGGAGGTGAGGTAAACCCTCATTTCCCTGCTCCTTTGGTAGGTGCTCAGAAAAACATGTGGGAGCTCTACATGGGGATGTCTCTGAGGGGAAAAGGCCACCTTAAACAGAAACCAAAACACGGGTTCTCAGGGCAATTTTGATGAGCATTTCTTGTGCATTTGTAACACCAATTTTTATGGGTGTTTAAATCCATAATCCCCCTTAGAAATCTATGGAAAATCAGGGACTTACACTCTTGAGGACCTATTTTTAGGCACTCAGATACCCAATGTTCTTATTTAATCATCCCTCCAACACACCCTGAAGGTCCAAGGCTTCTTAGATAATGGTCGACCAAAGCTATGATTACCATGATTTATCCTTTCTTGATTTTGTCCATTTAGGAGCTCCTGTCAGAAAAATCCCTCTAGCTGGTACATACATCTGGGTTCTTGTTAAAAATTCAGTCCTTAGCATGTAGAAATGCATTTCTCTGCACTATAAAACAGGCTTCCCATATGCTAAGCCACCAAATGGAGAGTTAGACAAGAAAAGAGAGATTCAAATATAGGCTTTCTTGGGAAAAGAAAAAAAAAAAAAACCAACAACCTAGGCTGCTATGCTGCTTCTAGATTACTGACTTATTCCAGAAAACCACAAGGTGGTCATGAACCCAGGCAGATGTTACAGATTCAAAAGGACTCCACCTCAGAGCAACAACTGAACCGATTTTATAAAGCAAAGGGTTTGTTGGTTTGTGGGGCTTTTTCGGTTGGTTTTTTGTTTGGTTTCTTTTTTTTTTTTTTTAATAAAAAAAAAATCTGTGGAGATTGCTCAGGGAACTGCAGTGAAAGCAGCACAGAGAGAGAAGCATCTTGAGCCCACTGAAATGCTGCTGGGAGAGCCCAGCCTGGGCTGACCTGATGTTATCTCTCTGTCAGCAGCATCTTAGCACCCAGCTACCCCTGGTATCAACCAGCTCTTGGCAGTAGCCTTGGGGCACTCAGCCTGAGCTTAAGGGTGGAACAGGGGCAGGAGACCGTGTGTGGGAAAGAACAGCAGAGGGATGGCTCAGGAACAGATGGCAGGAGTTATTAATTAGAAAAGAAAGCAAAAAATAGCAGTGGGAGTTGCAGAGCCATGTGCCAGACAGCCCTTCCATCACCCGGCACCACCGTTCCCAGGCTGTGCTCATGGTGACAAGGGCCAAGGAACCCAGAACCTTCCCAGAACTTCCTGGAAAACCAATAACAAGGACTTGAAAGGCTCTGGGCTCAGGTACAGCTCTGGGAATGGCTTAATCAGAGGCAATTTCTTGTCTGGTGGAGAGATCTGGCCACAGAGTTCAGCACAAAACACTTGACTCATTTTATGCTGTGCTTACTCAAAGCATAGGAGGTGAATGTGTTTGATGGCACGTCCCAAAGGAATTTAAAAGTTGATGAATCCACAGTTGCCGCACATAAAAAATTAAATTAAAATCACAGGAAGTGAAAATCAATTTATTTTTTTTTGCCATATTCAGATGATTATAAATTATCCATCACTAAGATTACAGCAGCAATGCAAGGAAAGCATTCAAAGAGCTGCATGTGCCTGAGAAGGGAGACCAGTTCACCTCAGGGCATTACTTTCAGATGCTCACACACCAGGGAGAGACAGAGGATCTTCTGGTTAGATCACATTTTAAAATTGCCAAGTATTGCTTCAAAACTTGCTACATGTCAGAGCAAATGTCTGACATCTCTCTGAGAGGTTGGAAGGTACTAAGTGGAGAAATTATGATCCAGAAGAGCTAGAATAAGATTCAAAAAAAATAATTTACCAGGCTCAATGTGGCAATAGCTGCAAATATCTGAAGCTCTGCCTGCAGCAATACAGATACATAGATCAGAATTTACTTAAGAACAGAAATAAAACCTCTCTCCCCAAGGATGAGAGGTGGCTTTGTGTGAGGAATCTGGGTTGGGGGTGCAGAGCAACAGAAGGTTAAAAGGTGGGGAAATAAAACCCTCCAAGTCTCTGTGAAAGGCTGAATGGCCAATAATGAGGGAAATGTCTTGCAAGTAGTAGCTTGAAGATAGAGAGAAAAGCAAAAGCAATGGGAGAAAGCTCCAATAGCTGCAGGGGAATTTAAAAACACGATTGAAATCTATCAGCAATGTGGAAGCAAGCAGCCAACCTGAATAAAATATAGCTGGCTGGCTTTCAATCTAACAGGTACATTGTTATAAAAGCAGCAATTTATCCAAATAAAGCTGTGTATTTTCTGTAGTTCTGGTTGGGGAGAACATTCTCCCTGGAACGGGAAGGCCAGCTCTGACAAGGCTTTCTCAAGGTTTTGTACTCCCAGAGCACTCACAGCCCCTTCACTTCTGTTATCCGTGTTTGGGTTGAAAGTAACATCCACTCTTACTCTGAATAATACAAATAACTACAATAAATATTTGTGCCTATCCTCCATCCATTTGTGCACCCTGATAACAAAGAGAGTTTTCTCTGCTAGCCATGAAGACAAGGATAAACAGAATCTTTTAAAAAGTAAAGAGTTCCTGTGAACTCTTTCAGAAAAAGGCAATAGGTGATTTGCAGTCAATAAAACACAAAACTACTTGTCATAATTGATTTCTTTAAATATGAGCTGGGCTAATTTCAAGGTGTGTATTCATCAGCAAGTAGAACTCCTCCAGAGCAGTTCATCTTTACACAGCAGTAAACTCTGAGTAACCAGCTCCTTCCAAGTGTCATTGAAGCAAGAGATTAACAACTTGTACAGTATTTGGACAGAAGGATCCATTTAGCTCAGACTATCAACTTGTACTGAAAGCAGTCAAGTGTGAACCCCTGAAACTGCATTCTTTTACTTCCAACAACAAGAGAGAAAACAGGAATCAAATGTAATTATATGCCACTACAAATTCTTCTGCTCTCTAAACAAGGTGGTGAAAGGACAGTGCAATTTTCCCCACTAATAGCACACCGGGAAATCTTGTCCTGATGCAGCAGCACTCAGAAGGACTGAAGTACACAACAAATTAATTTCGTTCCTGGCATTATGTATACATTGAGTGGGGAAAAAAAATATCACTTAACATCAGGGGGCTGTGCATATCCCAACCCATGTAGTTCATGCTGGAAAAAGAAATAATAACAAAGCTGTGTCATTCAGAGAGAGAATTTCATGGCTGGTGCTCCTGTAACAAAGACTCTTCTGCTAAGTCTGACACTGATGGGCCTCAGATGTAGCATGTGAATCTGTGGTTGCAGCCTGATGTCACAGAGGAGAACAGGGACAAATGAAAGCACACAAGACACTCAGCAAAACAACTGCGCCAATATTGGGTTGGACAGTGCATCCGTGTCCTGGTGTTGTACAGAAAACAATCTAATTTTGCCTTGGTGTAACTTTCTTCCTAGCAGAAACTCTCCATGAATTCCTTAAATCATTATGTTGTTCCAGGCTTTATTCAGTGATTTGATTTCACTGCTTTAATCTAAGTGTGAACCTCTTTAGTAAATAGTGGGACAAAGCATCTGTGCTTCTGAAAGTGTTGGTGGATCATGTCAGTTTTATTTAGAATAACACCATTTTCATAACTGAAAAGTGTATATTGCTCTCAATGGGGGGAAAAAAATGGACTCTTGCAGAAGTTCCAAAATACATAACCGGTCAGGTGTTAAAGTTCATGCTTGAGTGTGAGGTAGCCAAGGCAGGTAGGGTAAGAAAACAGCAAAGAAAGAAATTCAGAATATTTTCTTTTAGCTCTGGCTCCTCCTTCTTCTCCAACTCCTAAGTCCTTCATTGCCATTTTTCAATCTCATTTTCCCTTCTTCTCCTTGCTACAGTTGCCTTTCACTGCTTCCCTCACCAATTCCCTAAGGATAATCTTCCTGCCACCCAGATTCAACAGGAAATAAATAGCATGTAAGAGTAGGCCAGGAGAGAGAATTTCTAGAAGATACCACATCATGGCAAAGTTACATAAAACTGGCAACCAAGATAAATGGATGGGGGTAGAAGAGGAGCTGGACACAAGAAAACAGCATTTAGAAGAGGAAGATTCATGGGAGGTTGCAATATTTAAATGCATAACAATAGTGGAAATGACCCAAAGTTTAATTGTGAAGAAAGGAGGGAACAATCAAGCAGTAAATTCAAAATTGCTGTAAATTTCTACTGGCTTATTTCCCTTTGAGGGGAATCCTTTCATGGAGTAAAGAATACAGCATTTTACTGAGGAGACAAAACTGGGCTTGAGATGTCAGCAAAGGAATTGAAACTCTGGGAGCTTTTCCCTCTGCTGGCTGGCTTCCCACAGGTACTGCCACTTTATGAGGTATTTAATGACAAAAACCTGCATTGCCGCTTTCATTCTCATTTTGCAGCAGAGCCCCATTTTTATCCTGGCAGAAGCATTGGTAAGCCAGAAACTAAGCACCAAGAGAACTGAATTATTGACTCTGCAGCCTCCCTGAAGCCCAGGAATCTGCAAGGAGTGAGAAGAGAATTTAGGGAGAGAATCCTGGTGGGGGTTGTGAGTGTAGAAAGCAAAAAGCATTTCTGTGATTGCAGATTTTGCTTCTCAGATGCGGAGCTAGTGAGACCCATCATTATGGTACTCCACATTATCTTCAGCACAGTTATTCCCCTCTTACCTAAGTGACTTTCAAGAATTCTTCATCATCTCAGTTCCAAAATGGACACCTAAGAACCAAATAATTCACACTAACACTTCTGAGAAAAGGCACATTGGGTTACCTGAGCAGAGACTCTCCCACTGCCAACTTCCCGTTGTTTTTCTGCTAAAGATGGGAGATACACAACCATTCACCCCCCCAAAACATCTTCTCTCCTTAATAGGGGATTGCAAGCCCTATCCAAAGTCATGTTATTAAGCAGGATCTTGAAAAGATAAAACCCAATAATTTAAGCTGATAATTGTCTCGCTATCCTTAGCTCCATTTAGACATTTGGTGTTAAATAGAAACTAAAACATTGCTGACTTATTCATTAAAATAACAGTACTTTAAATTGTATTAGTAGCCTACATTTCTCCATCTCAAAAATAACTGCTAATGAATCATGCTGGTATAACTAAGAAAGGATAAAGAAAGCCTGCATCCGCTGAAGCAGGGGGTTATCTCTGTACAAATATGTAGGTGTTTGCAGCATTTATAATGTTCTCAGTGCTGAGTCCCATTGAGAAAGAAAAGCTTGCTCACTGGAGTGGTTTTGAGGTGGATTAATGATTTAAGCGATGTCACAATTTTATCCCTACTTCTGCTTCAAGACATCACGTGTGTTTTGCAATATTTGAAAATGTTGAGGAAAGACTTCTTTTCCCATCCTGTTTCTTGATGCTTCCAGCAGATTATGTTTTGCACTGACAGCTGGGTATAGATTTTATATAACAAGAATACAAAAAAGGACTGTTGTTAAATAGGTTAGTAAGTCAGAGCAGGTAAATAAGATCAATTGAAAGAATAAAGAAGGTGCAGGCTATAAACCCGTCATTGAAAAGTAATTTTATGTACAAACTATTTCAGAAGCAGTGCCTGGCATAGATCTGATGTTCATTAATTCAGTGGAAAATGCATGGCTGACATCCAAGACATTACTAAGAAAAGAGAAGAGTTCTGGATATTATTTGGCAGTCCCACCCCCGGACATCATGACTACTACAATGAAATTTGACTTCCGTGCTCAAGTTTCAAAATAACTCTGTTTTCTTCCAGACAAGAAGTGATGCAAATAGTGCTAAGGCAGATCCCTAAAAAAGAATGGGATCAGAGAGAGGAGAGGAACTGTATGAATATGGGAACTGCATTTTGTTGCTCTCTAAGTCACAGCATCTCAGATGCAGATTCTTGATGTTTCTGAGTAGCTGCAGAATGTGTTAGGAGAGGAATCATTCTCCCTTTGGTGTCACCTGTACACTGGT
Source organism: Cettia cetti (assembly GCA_013401135.1). Taxonomy (NCBI): domain Eukaryota; kingdom Metazoa; phylum Chordata; class Aves; order Passeriformes; family Sylviidae; genus Cettia; species Cettia cetti. Next base: position 10,836 of record VZUI01038759.1, on the reverse strand, counting down.
GACGTGTGTGACTATTCCATGTGGCCAGCAGCACTTTCATTGGAGGATGGATCATTTGGCATCAGCCACCTAGGATCCAGTCTGTGGCCATCTACAGAAGCAATCTAAATTAACATGAAGACTGCACTCACAAATTCAAGGCACAATTCAGGCATGAAATGTTTCAGGAATAAACAAAAATAAGTGCATGAAAAATACACTGTGTATCCAGAGAAAAAAGTGGATAGGACAGAAAACATAAAACAGGGTGACATCAAATATGCATTTCAGATATTACATTAGGAAGCTTCAGCTGAGAGGTGAATTCAAATCAATTGCAATATTTTTTTGTTTGCTAGAGGCCTAAACCAAAGGAAATACCCAGCCCAGGGAGTTTCACTGGGAACAACCCTGCAGACATTCTCAGCAGCTCTGGCTTCTAAGGAAACACTGCTGGAAACAACAGAGAAGGGACCACAGTCCCCAGGACACCTCTTTTACAACAGGGGACACACAGCCAGAGATTATTCTCATTCCCTGTGTCAGGTTCCCAGTGGGGGTCAGGAAAAGCCTAAAGTCATTCCCTCAGCTGGGTGATCGCTGGTAGAGGGTTGTAAAACAGAAAATATGGAAATTTAAAAGCTGAGGGATACTTCTGTAGAATCCCCTCAAGTAAGTTTTCCATTGAGTTTTAACATATCTTTCCTGGCCAAGAATATGGCAAGAAATCTAGAGATGACTCACCCTAAATCCCCCTGGCTAGGACCATGCTTCACTTTATGTTGGGAAGGAGCATCAAAGGAATTATTAGCAGAAAAGGAGAAGAAATAAAGGGGGCTCACATGACACATCTGAGATCAAGAAACCAAGTATAAGTGGAGGTGGAAGGACTGGAAGACAGGAAGAAAATACACTAGAACTCCAGTGATTCCCAGCAAATCCGGGAGAGCTAATCTGGAGGAGTTTCCGGTGGAGCAACCTCTGAAATCACACTCAGGGTCTGAGCACCAGGCACCAGTTTAAGGATTAAGGATTAATCAAACCATGCAGCAGCCAAAAGCAATGCAGGAAATGGTGAAGATGCAGGAGCAAGCAGTGATTTACATTTATGTAGGAGAGACTATGGAAAGGAAAGGCTGTGAGATCCAGTGAGAGTCACAGAGTTCTGACACTGGGACAGAGGCACCTCTTATTCTATGAGTTGTTAAGTAACAAATAAAGGGAAAGACACAGCTGTTTAAATCCTAGCCCCAGTAAAGCTGATTAATTTTTTTGCTCTGGATCCTAAAGGGACTGGAATTTCAGTCAGAAAATAAAGAACCATACAAATGATGCGAGCCAGGACTGCTCCAGAACCAGAGAAATGGACTAGAAGACAACTAAAAGTGACTACACGAGATTTTCTGATCATGAGCTCTCAGGAGTGAACAGCCTTATCTGCAAATAGGTGTTACTGAGTGGTAACAAATCCCAGATTCTCTCCCTTTACCAACACCTTACTCTGTCTCAGTGTAGATTTGGGTTTCAAATCTCACTAACTGAGCCTCCCTGACCAATTTTAACCTTCATCTGTGTTCCTCAAAGGGTGAACTGCCAGGGATTTTGTTGCTATGCACTATTATGGCTGGGAAAACCTTTGTAATTCCAATTGATCTTTCTTATCTCTTCTGCCACTCTCCACTACATGAAAAAGGAGAGGGGGGAGCAGCTGTCTCCTAACTATGATCATTTTCTTGGCTTTCACACCTTGACATCTCTCAGTATTCTGCATTTTAAGTACGTACCCAGAGCAGGTGATGCCTAAAGTCAGGGACAGAACAAACCTCCCAACACAGCACTGTTAGTGGAAGATGAGAAACACATCTTCACTAACAGGGAGCTCTGCAAAGAAAGGACATGCAAACACATACAGGAGAAAAGCAGAGGAGAAAAGAAGCCCCAAGGTCTAGGGACTGTGCCAGCAGTGATGGATAGACCCCATATGCATTAACTGCATGCAAAGGTAGTGTAAGGGCAGAAAGTTCAGGAAACTGACTTCATTGCTCCAGAAATGAAGGAGCTGAGGAAGGATGCTGTGAGGGAGGGCTGAAGTAGTTAAAAGGACTTATTATGAGACAAAATTTAGGGAACAATTTTGAACAACATAAAAATAAATGGAAAAAGAGATAGGAAATCAAAACAAGGCAGCAATTTAATATTGATGGCGATAATCATGAGTATTTCTGAGCAAACAGGCTCAGGCACACATCAGGGACAGAAATCACCATTGTGCCCAACAGCAAGTGGTCCCTGTCCCTGGTCTGTGGACTTCAGGAACTTTTCAAAACACAGCACATTGAGGAAAAGCTCTTAACTAGCACAAGGAGGACTTACCTTAGCTTGGTACTACATGCTAGGAACTCCCAGGGAATTTGAGAGGATCCCAGCAGGCTGATCACACTGCAAGATGACATCCTCAGCTATTCATGCCAAATGCAGGATGATCTAAAGCAGCAATTTTTGTGTGCACTCATGCAAGGCATACATAGCTAGTGGGACTTTCAAGCATGACCACAGCAGAAATTTCTTTGTGTAATAAAGACCTCTAAGGTCCTCAAGCTAGTATGGGGAATAAAGTGATGAAAGGAATGAGAACAAGTATAAAACAACCCTAGGTTTTGTTTGCTTCAAGAACAGAGTAATTTTTTTAGGAAGGTACTTACTCATTACTAATCTACAGGCATCAAAAATTAGTGTCCTTAATAAGCTGGGAAGGACATTAAAATATTTAGAAGAGTACAAATGCTAAGTAATTCATGCAAGTAACAAAAGCACTTTAGTGCTAGAGCAAAATCCAGCAAGCACAGTTACATGTATTCCCAGACCAAGGAGCAGAAGGGAACACGTCTCATGTGTGATTTCTGGATTCACCACTGAAGGAGTTTTCCAAGTCCAGTTAATTGAATTCTGAAAGATAAACTTCACTGCAGCACAGGCTTAAAACTGGTTTAAAAACCCCCAAACATTCTAAAATGTACCTTTTTACAGCATTAGGCATCAACTACCTGTACAGATCTGGCATTTCTATGCCCCCCATCACATTGTGCTTAATTGTAGTTAAATTCATTAGTTTTATTCATTGCTTAGCTTTTTCATTCTATTGCTACACACACAAAACCCCCTGCATTATTTTTACTTAGTGACCCCTCAAAACATCATCATTCAGCACTCAAAAGAACTGGGATTCTCCCCATATGTATTTAAAAGTAGTTTGACTAAATAAATATGTTTCATTCAAAGAATATTGTAGGACTGGAAAGAAAAAAAAAAAAAAAAAAGCACAACTAAATTTTACCCTATGGAAAAATATCCACTTCTTCATTTTTTCTTCAAAGCATCCACACCTACATTAAGAAACATCTTCCACAAATACATTCTGCAAAAATCAACATTTTTGCCCACGGTGGTTTGAATATTCTAATTCTGTCCAGTTGCATGTCTCTGTGAAAGCCATCATTAGATCATTTTCTGTCCCATAGCAACCACCTTGTTTTCTCAGGAAAATAAAATATTTTCACCTCCTCAGGCAATACCTTTCTCTGCGTGGTTCCCTAAATGAAGCTGTTTGCAATCCAGAGTTAACATCCCAATTTACACTGGTTTTCTCAGGGATTTATTCCTATGGATGTGGAAAATAAAATGCTAGCCAGAGGCTTTTCTAACTCTATATATGTGTGCATGTCCACAGCAAGGAAATTCCACATTTTATATAGAAGGCCTGGGTTTTGAACAACATTTCCTGATTTAAAATTCTAGATTCAAGTTATTAATTTACATCAATAAACCATTACCTGGAAGAGCACGATGGAAAGAAGAAACAGGTATTGTTTTAACAGTCTGAAGGTGCAATGACAGTTTATGTCTGAATTTACTGAGTAATAAGACAGTAAACAAGCCACCAGAGACTTTCAAGCAGCATGAGAGGATCTTCCTGTAGCTGTCAGAGGTGGCAATTTTATGGTAATCCATAAACTTCAGGGCTCCTGGCCACAGCCACCAGCTCTCCAATAAAGGTTCTCAGTTCTTTACCCCAGCTCTCTGTGGAGCTGACTTTGTGTTTAAAAGGATTTTTTAATTATTAAATCACACTAAAGTGACTATACCTATTTTAAATAATTCACTGATGCTGTTTCACTGTGCAAGTCACTGCTGAAATTCCCCACAGGCATTACACAGAAGCAAACACAGAGAGAAACACAGAGTGAAGTAAAAAGCCACCAAAGCAGTGCCAAAAACCCCCACAGAAGTAGAATTTGTACCAAACCACCCTGTGACTTGCTGTGATCACCTGGGAGCTTGGGTGCTATCCTGAACATTGTCTTCATTCAAGCATAAAAGAACTACCATGAAAAAAGACTTTAAATTTTTATTATTTTTTTTCTAAATCTGGTAATCCTATAACGTATTTCTGTGGCATCAAAATGTTACTGATTTAGAGTTTAAACAACGAAGGGAACTGGAACATGCAACAGTCTCCCAGGGAAAACCGAAATGAGAGATGGAAGGCTAAACAGGATGCAAACACCCATGCAAAACTCCGTAGGAAGAGAGTAAGAAAGAAAAGTAAGATTCAACTGGCTGTTGTACTACTCCAGCTCTTTAGGAAATCTTATTTCTCCATCTAAATTCTGAAAAATAAAGATTGAGAAGATTAAAAATGTAAAAAAAAGCCAAGATGTAATGTTTCCATCTCTATTTAGCCAAGCTCTTCAAAACAGTACAGAAGGAAGGCTGGTAGGAATCAGTTTGTTCTCATGGTACAATTTCAAATGTTTTGTCATTAAGCTTTAATGCAAGGCAAAGACATGATCCAAACAGCATTTCAATGATGATGCAACGTGATGGGTGCATTGCATAATGTCACAGGATATCAAAAGATGTGTCCTGGTGTAACCTCCCTCACTACCAGGGAGAAGCTCCTGAAAATGCAGGAGGCTCCTCACAGCTTGGAAGCCGTTACTGGAAGGTTGTCACTTGTTTTCAATAACTGAGAAGGATTTGAGACTCCCCAGCCTCAGTGGGGCCAAAGGCTTCGTTATGAAACTCTGCCTCCATTGGCTTCTCCCAGGCGCATCCTTCTCCTTCCGTTTGTTACGATTCCCGGCACACGAGCACGGAAAAGAACTGGACAAAATCCACTTCAGGCAAGTGCTGTGCTCCTTCCTCTGGGGGCTGACTCAAAGCTGCACTAATTAAACCAGAGGGCCCCCAGGAGGGTCTCACATTCCATCAGTCAGGGACGTCTGGCACACGGGCACAGTTCAGTCACTGTGTGTCCTGAGACAGGGAGGGCTGATCTAAGAACTTGCTGGGCTCAGGGAACTGCTAAACCACAAGATAAGTCAAGCCTAGATCAGCTCAAAGCTGGCAAAAATCAATTAGTGGAAGTCGGACTAGCAGTTTTGCAGATTGGTTTTCTAACCTGTTTCGCCTTTTTCATTTTCAGTATTTTGTTTGAATTCCTCTGCACATTCACCCTTTCGAGAATTAGATCAGCTCTCAATGCCGTTTTTATAGATGAAAGGTGATGCCACATACTGTGTGTTTATGAACAGTTTATCCATTAAAGATGGAGCAGAATTAGGAACCCCTGAGATTTTAATTCCTTGTTAAGTAATTGCCATGGCAGCTTCTGATAAGAACAGAAAAATGTCATAAAACTAAGCAGAGCTAAGCAGTCCCCAAGATAATTTCCAGCTTCTAATAAAACCAGAGCAGGTACACCTATACATTCCTTTACAAAGCCTGTAACCATGGTAGGAGAAGCAGCACAAATTGATTTTGACAACCTGTAATTCCTCATTACGCCACAGTTGGAATAATTTTTTTTTTAAATCTCCAAGGCCACTGCATTATAATTTTAAACCAAAAAACACAAAACCTAATCAAACAGCATTGAAAACTTTCTTCAGCTTAGGTGGAGCTCAAGGGCAAGGCTTCAAAATTCCTGTTACAGTACAGTACCACTTTGGCCGAATTAACATTAAATGCATTGAAAATACTTCGGGGAAGACTGGAGAAGGAAGTTCTAAGGGGAACTATGAGCATACAATGGCAGGAGATTGGGGACTGACCACCAGGTCTCCAGGATGGAGAACAGCCTCCAACCTTGGGCAAAGAGCAGAGGACACTGCACAGGAATTCACAGGGTGGACAAACTGAAATATTTTCATTAAAATGCTGACTTCACCGAACTCTTCTCCAGACTGCCCTCATCTTCTCCAAAGTCAAAAAGGGTGATATTTGAAATATCTGAACAGCTTTGAGTGGGTCAAGGCTGCAGAGGCAAATTAAAAGCTGTCAGCCCTATCAATACTGGAGTTTCCAGGCACTGTCACTCTTCATGTACACCAGTCCAAAGGAATCTACACCCTGACAATTTCCTATAGCAACATGGAACTACACACTGAGAAATTATATCTTTCTTTCAGGCATAACAGTCACAAGTGGTAATAATTCATTTTTTTCTAACTGAATGTCTCTCCCCAGTTTAAGTGACTTATCTCCAAACAATAGAGAAGCAAATTAAGCTATAATACACAACAGTTATCACGCATTATTTATTCCTCTAAAATATGTAAAAATGTACTGTAAAAAATATGTATAAATGTACTGTAAAAGCACCGAGGAAAACAAGGAACCTGAATCATGTCTTACACTCATGATGGAAAACATAGTGGCTAACCCATCCTTGCTGATTTAAAAGTTTTTTTGGGTTTTAAGAGAACTCTGAGTGGGGCTTTTGATGCTCCAACATACATTTAAATTCTGAAAATAATTCCTTTGGTCCAGAATCAAACACTCAGTCCCACTCACTTCTGGAACTCAGATCCACAAAGTGATAAAGTAGATTTAAAGCGTCAGAAATGTAAATACCTCTAAAACAATACAAAGTATGTTTAACATTACCTTTATGCTTTTGATAATACTCAGCACCCTGAAAAATCTCAGATTTCCTATTCTTTTCTAGATAATTGGAAGGATTTTCTTCCAAATTTTGAGAACTTAATTACTCTTAAATGGCTTCTGTCACTCACTGCACCATAAAAAATGGATGTGTACATTCCCAGATGTCTGGACACATGTCCATGAAAAAGTGGGCTTGCTGTAGGCATACCACAGGAACTCTTTATGCAAGCTTTCCACATCTAAACTGTTCTTGATAAACATTTTACAGGAATAAATTTGAGTCTGTATATTCTAAAGCCATCCTCCCTGGAATTCTGCATGGCTCGTGCAGACACCTTGCAAAAGCCAGAGCAGCGTCAAGACCATTGGTTCAATTAAATTCCAAACTGGGGTGATCAAAAGGATATTAATGCCCAAATTCTGTTGACTTTGAGGAAATAATAAGGGGAGGTTGTTAATAATTAAAACAAAAATTCCAGCCTGCAGTGTTCAGTGAAATTTGGAGTCGTTGCAAATCATATTAAAACATCAATACATTGAAACAACAAAAAATAAATCTGTATATTCAGCAATGACCATTTCCATTAAAAGAGCCTGGAAAAAAAATCTTATCTGTATTCACGGAAATAAAACATTCCCCTTTTTATGTGGAAGTTTTCTAACCACAGTTGTCCTTTTTCTGCTGCACATTTACTGGTTTTCCCAGATAAATAGGAAGGTAGGACCACATGGAGCAGCCTACCTGCACACAGAATCCTTTCTGAAGTATCATCTGCAAGAAAACTGGGAGATCAGGTGCTCAACTGCACCCTGCAATTTTTCCTTGATAATCTAAATATCCAGTACTCCTTGCAGTAACACCACTTTTAAAATAAGAGAGTGTTTACTCTCAAACATCTCAGGAAGTCACAGCCCCTTTGACACAGGGACTGGGGTCATGCAGCATTTAATCACTTCTTGAGATAAATAATTTTGTATATATTGGTGCAATATAAAACATTTTAGGAAGATTATTCTATTAATCATAATGAATGTACTAAACCCACTTTATTCCGTCCATCTTTCAAGTTTGTCAAGGCCAAATGTGGAGTTTGGAGTCATTCTGAGCCCAGAATTTTTAACAGAATCGTAGAATGGCTTGGGTTGGAAAGAATCTTCAAGATCATCTTGTTCCATCCCCTGCCATGGGCAAGGACACCTTCAGCAAGCCCAGGTTGCTCCAAGCCCCTTCCAACCTGGCCTTGGAAACTTCCAGAGATGCAGGGGCAGCCACAGCTTCTCTGGGCACCCTGTGCCAGGCCCCACCACCCTCACAGGGAGGAATTTCTCCCCAGAAGCTCACTTTACTTACCACCAAGTTTAGCTCAAGTCAACAGATTATGGGTCTGTGAAGCCTTTCCTTTTGGGAAAGCTGTGCTCCTGAAGTATTCCATGTTTCTTTGGTTTACCTTTACCAGGAACAGGAGCACCAAAATCAGACCTTTCTACTACTGCCCACAAACAGAGAAATGACCACGGTTTAACCTTACCTGACAGCAACGGATTCCAGGGACTTCTACTGGGGTATGGGAAGCTGGATCCTTTAAGAAGGGCAAAGGAATGAAGGCAACATCAAAAAGAAGTTAGGTGTCAGAATTCCATGCTAAGGGGAGAGTTCAAAAGCAGAAAGCCATAAAAGCGAAGCTCTTCTGATGGCATGACTTGAAAATGAAGAAGTGGACAGAACAAACATTTACAGGAGATGAGGAAGAAACTTCATTTCCTCTTCATTCCTCCTACTCTGCTGTCCCTGTCACTCAGCATGAAATGTGGAAATGATAATGAGGGACTGGAAGGTCAGGAAGAGCATTAAATGGGATTAAGGCTGGCACAGGATGGTCGCACAGAACTTGGAAGCCTGGAATATCTTAGTGATATACCTGGAGCAAAGAAACCTTCTTTGAGTGACAAATGTGCAAGTCAGGGACCAACATCTGAAGTGGGGACAAGACACCACAACCACCCCCCCCGCCCTGGAACTGCAGCAGCACTGGCACAAAAAAGAGCTTGCAAAGCACGTGCTGGCATTATTTCAAACTTAAATCACAACCTCAACATAATTTCTCTCTGTTTTCCCCTCTGTTATTCTTTAGTTTGGTTTGGAGAATTTGTATTTTACAACCTGAAAACAGCCTGAGTATTTTCTGTGTAATTTTCAGCATCAAATACCATAAGGAGTTCACAAAATACTTGTTGGACTGGTTTAAAATATTTATTACATTCTGTTATTGTAGCTATTAATCTGTATCTGCTTTTTAAGCAGCTGCACCACTCAGTGCCTTGTTTACTACGCAGCCCTTACAGTTTCACTCGCCTTCAATCTCTTATCTTATAAAACATCAGGCTAAGCTGAGTTTGAAAGCATTATGTTATAATATGCTTTGCTACAGTTCATGTCTGGATGTCTGTAATTCCAAGGAATATTGTTACAGTTGGGGAGTTTGGAAGAGTTCTGGTTTAGAAGACTGTTTTGCTCAGTGGCATGATTCCATATTTTAGGAAGCTTTTTTTAACCACACTCCCACAGGACTCTCATATTGAACACCATTATCTAAAGTACTTATTATGTTTAAAACAGCCCTGGAAGGTTTCACATTTCACTGTTCCAATTAAATATTTTGTTTAGAAAGGCCCATAAGTTTCAGAGTTTTGGTATTTTAGGGATCCAATTATGATCTTGAATAAATGCCCTCTAAATACAAGACTAACCACTAAGCAAACAAGGACAACTGTTGTGCTTTAATTTTCTAGAAATCTGGAGCATCAAAGGGTATTTCTCCGATAAGCTGAAAAAGAAGAAAATATCTGCACAATCCAGGACTAAAACAAGAATACAGTAAGATACTTAAATGTTGCATAATAAATTAATAAAGGAAAAAATTGAAGAGGTTTTTCTAATAAGTGGATCATGATGGGTTGAAGTGTTATTTCAATTATTACAGCATTTACTGTGTTTAGCTGTTACACAAAAGAATCGTCTCTATCATTGCCCCAAGGCTGTTAGAGCAGGGAAGGATACTCCGAATTATCTCTCTGGGACATAAAAAAGAGCAAGAAGGAGGAGTGAGAAGGAATCTGTGTTCTGAGCTGACAGGAGTGACAGGGAAATAAATAAAAAAACCCCTCCTGTTCTGATAGTTTCCAGTAAGCTCAAGCAGCAGGTACAACAATGTGGCATCGAAATCTTGAGGGGGAGTCCCAAGAAAAATAAGCTTGTGCTGGAAAATTGGCAACTGGCTTTTTCATTCAAATAACAGGTAGTCAAGGGGGAAAGAAGAGAAAAAGCAAACATTGCCAATATTTTGGCACTTGTAGGAGTTCTCCAAAAAAAGCATATCTAGGTTCTCTCCAGCTTTAACCTGAGAAAGAAATGCACATTAATGCTGCAAAGGAGCTGACACTTCTAATCTGCAGCCCACTCAGCCAAGGAACATCCACTTATACACCCTCATGCATTATTCACCAGGAAAATTGAAATAATCTACCCGTGGTTAAGCAGCTCGGAAGCAAATGCAAATCAAGGGAAAGCAGTTGAGAACGAGGATCATTCACAATTCCTGACACTCCTCCACAAGACTGGAGCCTCCCGTGGGAGCAGCCAAACCATTACAACCCCAATCCCAGTGGCTGTGCCTGGGAATTGGCCTCCTTTGTCCTGGTGGCACGAGCACTGACCTGTAGCCATGCCTGGAAAAGGAACCTGCTCAGTTTTTATTCAAGTAGATTCTCACTCCTTATCAATGAAGGTGGGTCCTTAGGCACACACCTGAGAAAGTCTGGATGATAATGATGTTTATTATTATTATTATTATTATTATTATTATTATTATTATTATTATTATTATTATTATTATTATTATTATTATTATT
>VZUI01038758.1:0-111790 GCA_013401135.1 Cettia cetti | reverse complement strand
GCGGGGGAGCGGCGGCGGCGGCGGCGGCGGCGGCCTGGGCGGCGGGCCGGGCCCCGGCGGCGGCCCCGAGCAGGAGGAGGATTATCGCTACGAGGTGCTGACGGCCGAGCAGATCCTGCAGCACATGGTGGAGTGCATCCGCGAGGTCAACGAGGTCATCCAGGTGCGGCCCCCCGGCAGCGGGACTGGAGGGGACACACGGGGGAAGGGGCGTGGGGGGTGGCGGGGCGGGCCGGCGGCCTCCCGATGGGCACCGGGCTCGGCCCGTCCGCGGGCCAGGGCCTCACACACACTCGTCGGTCTCCCAGGGGCTGGAGGGGGCTCCTCAGTATTCCCCGGGGCTGGAGGGGGCTCAGCTCGGTATCCCACGCCGCTGGAGGGGCGGGGGGGGGCGACTCCTCTCGGTTCACCCTGGGGGTGGAGAGGGCTCCTCGCCACCCCGTTCTCCCGGGAGGCGTCTCGGGCCCGGCCAGGATCTCGCTTCCTGCTGTGGAAGCGTCGGGAACGAGGCCTTTGGCACTGAAAGGGCTCCTCTTTCGTTGTGTGGTTGCGAGCTGGGGGCTGTAATCGATGTTTTTTCCTTTATTCCTCTCCGTTCTCATGGTGTTTTGGCGGGTTGTAGCTCCTCCAGCTCCTTCGGTAACCCGCGGAGTCCATGGCAAGCCCTGGAATTCCAGGAGAGGCACCGCTCTGGTTTTGTTGCCGTCTCCCTTCCCTTCCCCCCCGCCACACTCAGAGACTGAACCTTGTGTTTATTTCCAGCACTGACCAGGAGGGGTACGGGCAATCCCTTCTCAACCGTAACTTTTTTTACCCTTAGTTTTTTAGCGTGTCCCTTTAAAACTGAAATAGAGTTTGAAATAACATTTACCTTTAGATCAAAGTATCTAAGTCTTATGTCTTGGCTCCTGAGTGTTTGGAGGATAAAAATCAAGCCGCTGAAGCGATTTAGCATCCCTTTCTAAATGTTCCTGGCAGGTTTTGGCTCCAGCCCACCATGAAGTTTCTGATGCAGTTCACTTTTCTTCGGGTGATGGGTTTTCTTTTGTCCCGTTTACTTACCATTACTCAAAGTCATTAGGAAGTGCTACCGTTTTCCAGTATGCCAACAGGAATAGCGTGAGAAATCTGTGGATATTAAATATTGAGGGATCCAGTGCCCAGAAAGCAGTTGTTTCACTATTTGTGTGTGTGCTTTATAATCTAGTGCTCAGAAAGCAGTTATCGCTGGTTGTGTGTAAATCTCTTTAAACACGAGATGCCTCTGAATGTTTTTTCTCCAACTATCCTGTGCTCTGCAGTGGCTGTAACAGCAGCTTTAAAATGTTGCTTTATGTGCTATAAATCCCCTGTAGTTTATATGGAGCTTGTTACAAACGGCTGTAAAAATATTTGCGTGCTAAATTAGTAAATGACATTCCTTGAGTCAAATTAAAGTTTATAACTTTAATGATAGCATTGCCCATGTAAAGCTGAATAAAGGAGTCTGCCCGGATTAGCTGATTATCCTGCAGTTAAAGAAGATCTCCTGGTTAAACAGGGATGTTTCTTTGCTCCCAGTTATTGATCCTGATGTAGAAAGGGAAACAATTGGCAGGCAGACATGCAAACAGTTGGGAACTTCAGCTTTTTACTCTTTCAGATAGCCATTCAAATAGTGACTCTGTGTTTAATGATTAAGATTGCAAAAGTCATGGTCCATTCTGTTTGTATTGAACAGATTCTGACATGTTCCTTATCTTTGTGTAAGACGAGTGGTGGAAAAGTCACTTCCAGTGAGGAGTTGTGACTGTTCCTGCTCCTGCATTTTCCATACCCGGCTGGTGGACTCACCTGCATATTCTTCTTGAACTAATTTTTTATAGAACGTCCTGGTTGCTGGTCTGAGCAGATTTGCCCCCTCTTACACTGCCCTGAAGCTGTTTCACTTGTGTGCTGGCCCCGTGAATTGCAGAACTGGTGGAGAGAATCGTGTCGAGGTGACGAGCCCCTTGTTCTGCCCTGTCCCTGGGGTGGCAGCGGGAGCCTGACCCTGTGCTGGGCTGTGCAGAACAACCCCCCCAGACCTTCCTGTGGCTGCTCTCCTGCTCCAGTTGCTGCCTGGGGTTTGCAGTAGTTCCTCCTGGTTTAGCAGAGCAGGGTGCACAAAGTTCAGAATGCCACGGGTAAACTCAAAAACCAGTTTAGCCCTGGCCTGCATTAGAACAGGGTAGGAAAACACTCAGCTGCTGTGGATGGCTGTTAAATGCCAGCTTCCTGCCGTCAGATTTCTGGGCTGCTCTGAGCTAAGTGGCCCGACTTCGGCTGATGCTTCAGGATTTGCTCATCCTCGCTCCTGTGGCTGCTGGTGAAATCTTCCAGCGCTCTGTTCTGTTTATTTCCTTGTGTTTGGCGCCCAACCAGGATTGCTGCTGCTGCTTTTCTGGTTCAGTAAACCTTTTCTGGAGTCACATTGGCTCGGGATCCTGCTGCAGATCCTCAGTTGCTGAGCTGTGATTCACTTGTTCCAGTCAAGTACTGGATGGCTTTGGTCCCTGTGTGTCTGCCGTGGGTTCTTGGTAGCAAATAATGATGGTTGTGGTTACATTTTTGAGTGCTTTGAACTTTTTTGTGCAAGGGAGATGTAATGTACAGCCTGCAAACTTCAGCTGTAGGTCTCGAGCTCTCTAATGAGTGATTTTTTTTTTTTTTGATGATCAAGTGTAAGGTACAAATGGGGTTTTGTTCTTCAGCAGCAGTGAAAGGAAAATGGAGTGGGGAGCCACAGAGTATTTGCAAGGAGATATCTGAGCCATGGCAGGTATAACTCTATATTAAAACACTCCATTTGAGCAGTTATTAGCTGACAGGGCTGTAGTTGGAGGACTAAATTAAATTTTTACTCCCGTCCATTTGGTCGTTTCCAAATACAAGTTATGTGAGAAAAAAAAACATGAACTTTTCAGGACAGGGATTTGATCTGATGGAGACTTTGCAGCAGTAGGAGCTAACTTGTGGCTAAGTTGCAGCTCACAGAGCCTGTGATTCACCCCGTGCATGGAATGGGCTTTTGGAGACATCTGCTCAGTGCCAGACTCTGCTATCACTTGGCCTCCCTAAGACCACTGAATCTGCAGTGAACCAGGCAGGTTTCAGAATATCTCAAACATTCAGAATATTTTACACTCGCTCTTTCTTGTCCTGAGCATAAGCAGGATTTCAGGTGTTTGATGGTGATTTTTGTACAGTATTTGGCACTTCTGCTCATAATCTGATTTGTCTCCATGTGTTGCACGACAAGAATTCCCCTTGCTCTCCAAATGCAAAAATAGGGGTATGAATAACCCCTTAACCTTGTGCTGTTGGTTGGCTGAGACTTGTAACCCTCAGAGTATTCCTCCCATCCTCTCCCTGTGATTAGGTGGAGCAGAGTGCTGTTTGCCATGGTATTTGGAATTTTAGTTGTCTAAGTAAGCAGGCGGATTTCTGGTGGTTTTCCAGCTGCTGGCAGAATAAGTTAGCAAGGGACTGTAAAAGCCTAGATGTAGAGGTGCTGTGGAACAAAAGGCTTCCTCCTCTCAAAGGCATTTTCCCAATGTTGAATGTCTTCCCCATACTCTTCCTCTCTGAAGTTTTGTCCAAATAATCCACTGCCACTTCTTTTTTAGATTTTTTTAATATCAGATTGCTATTTCCATGTTTGCTCTAGATTTTTTTCTGAAAATAAACTTGAAAAATGTTTAGAATGGCATATTTATTTCTGCTCTGAGTAGAGCACATGATGTTTCTCTGTAGCCTGGCTTGGCCCAGTGTTCTCCTTGCTCTGTTGCAACCTTGTGCAATTCCAGTATTTCCAGGTGGGATTAATTTCCCCTTTTTGCCTGTCTTTTTCTGGAGCATTCCAATGACATTGTTGTGATGTCACTGACCATATTCATTCTTCCTGGACTTTGTAATGGTGAGCCATTGAAAATACTGGGAGGAAGCTCTGAGGTGGCAGAAAAAGGAGTTGAGCCTTTTGTTTTCTTTCCCCACCCCACAGCAAGGACCGGGATCCTGGATGTGGCTGGGTGTTGTGCCTGGCCTGCTGTGTGATTGTGAGCATGCTGAGTTTCAAACCTGAGCTTTCTCTGCAAGGACATGGCATTCCTGGATCCAACAAAACTTAATCTAGCTGAAAAATACTTTTGATTAAAGGCTTTAAATTAGATTTTTTAGAGCAGGCCAGGTCAGGTGTAACATCAGAGCATTCGCAGCAAATACTGATTTCTCATTTACATAATGGAGCTGGATGACTTCTTTGGAAGCAAGGTTAGGTCCTTGCTGGTAGAAGCTTTGCCATTAAAATAAGCCCAAACTCCAGATTACTCCAAAGTTAAAAACATTTGTTGAGGAATGGCTTTTCCCAGAGGCCTCTGGTGTTCCACAGCCCTGGCTAAGTAGAGCTCTGTCATGGCAACTGCAAACCCATTGTTACAGGAGGGGTCTTGTTAAAGAGTGGCTTCACTTGCTTGGACAAAACATCCTGATTTCCAGGCAGAACTTAGGAAATCTTCCCAATACTGGTGTAACTCAGCATACTGTGGGCAGTGCTTTCCAAAAGTATTGTCCAACACAGGGATGACTTGCCAGTGAGCAACAGGAATTGCTGCTTGTTGCACAGGGTAGTGCTTAAAACTGTATTTAATGCTAGAGATGACATCTTGGAAATTCGGAGTGCTCTGAGCTGCCTGACAAGCATTAGGTGGGAGTCTGTGGGTGGAAGCACTCGAGGCTGGTGCTGCTTCCATCCGGGTCCTCTGGCAGCATGAGGTGCACTAGCAAACCTCCTTGTGTGGTTACTTATTTGATAATAAAATTCATGTCAGGGGCCTAAATGTTACGATGCTGAAAGGAAATGCTTTGTTAAACCCCATGTTTCTGTCACGTGGTGTTTATAAGGTGTTTCATTATAGCAGGAATGCATTTAATATTTCCAAGGAATGGAATAAACTTCATTGTGACAAAGCATTCCTGGAATCTTGTATAAGCAATCACACCAAAGCTTTTGGAAATGACATGGTGTCTATTGCCAAGACATGTAATTCTGTGTATGATACATTTTTTTAAAATATTACTTTAAATTTCAGCATTACCAGGTAGAAGTCTTGTAAAGTCTCCAGAGGAATTTCAACTTCGTACTTAAATATGACCCACTTGCTTTGTGCTTTGTTTTTGTTAGGCCAAATGCAAATCTCATGGTTGGCCACGTGTGGAAACATTTGATGCTGGTTGCTGTTGTCTCAATGTAGTTTTCCCAAAATCACAGCAGGGCAGCCCTTTTCTCAGGGGCCTTGGGGTGCACATGGGGACCGGCATGTTTGGGGAAGTTTCTAAGTGAAACCAAAAGCACTCATTGGTTTTTAGCTACTTTTAAATGTTTGTTTCCAGAAAGCTGAAACTAACTAGTAAATACAGTTGTTGCCATTCCCCCCAGGGTTTAATTTCAGTGAGCAGGACCATTCCTGCGGTGCAAAGTAGAAGGGTTCTTTCTGCCGTAAATCGGAAGCTGTGCCACAAAGTCAGAGTTGAGACTGCTGTTGATGTGAAACTAGAGCTATTTCTGGGTGTTAAAGCATCATTAAAAACAGATTCCCCTTTCATACTTGTCCCAAGCTCTGACCCCTTAGTTTTAACCTTGCATGAATTCCTAATAGCAAATAAACCCCAAAGCTCCAATGCCCTTTGGAAATGTGGCAGTCCAGGTGTTTGGCACCTGTTAAATGGTTTTCAGTTCTCTATTTCTAAACTAACTTCTCTTCCCCTCTACTCCATTAATGAGACAAACTAGAATATGGTTCTGCTCTTGGTGTCAGGTGTGATAGTTGAAGAAAGTGATGGTTGATCCCCACATTGTGCTTATTTTAGCAGCGAGTCAACATTTTCATCCAGAATTTCTTTGTAGGAGCCTTTTTTTTTTTTTCTGGAGAAGGTAGCAACTCATTCCTCTGCTTAGCAAAGCTGGTTAACTGGGAAAAGAATCTGGAATTTGTCAGTAACTCTGAAAGCTGTAAGTCTTCTCCACATGGTTCAGTCCTCTACTCACCTGTTCAGAGTCCTCCAGATTTCTGGTACTTCTGGAATTATCAGGATCTGAGTATTGTAAGTGATGTTTTTTCTTTGTGGCTGGCTATGCTGGATCCCTGACAGCCACAAAGGATGTTTGGAGGCTGTTGGGTGCATACAAGCACATAATGCTGCTGAATTTCATCAAGTCATTTAGTAGCTGCAGCAACTGCAAGGGAATTGCAGCCTTGTTTATTGTAAAACACCTTGGGAGGGTTCATAGCTGCTCAGTAATGCCAAATGGTGCATTTGAGCACAGCCTGGAATACAGATGCCTGAGTTTAGGGAGAGGGCTCCTGGCTTTATGTGGGATGTTGGTGCAGGAGGCTCTGAGGGGACAAGGCAGTCAGCTGGAGAAAAATCACTAGTAATTTGATAATGGAAATGCTGGTAATATTTAAGTATCTTCACCATCCCAGGTGTTTGGTGTTAGAATATTGGAAACCCTGAGCTTGGCCTGTGTAGAATTCCTTGCCTTGCTCTTAGCTTTTGATCTTGAGCTGTGATGGAAACACTGTTTAGATAAATGCTTTGAAAACTGCCCTCCAGGGCTCTCTGCAGTAGTTGTTTGGGCTGTAACAGAGTTTATACTTTGCAGGTCTGTTCCTTTCCTGAATTTGGAATGCCCAGAGCAGAGGCTCTTGCAGGCCCCTTGCTTAGGTGGTGTGGCAATGCCAGGTCATTATCTCTGGTACTTGTGGCAGCTCACTGTGGTGAGGGTGTGAACCACTCTACATACACAACACTCAAACAGAACCATCCGTATTGAGTCTTTTCCTTGCTTTTAGAGACTGAGAACCTTTTCCAGATGTTTGGAATCATTTCAGATCCAAAACCTGACGCAGATAGCTTTTGACAGCATCAAAGTTACTTGGAAGAAGTGAGTAAGCCCTTGTGAAAGCGTCTTGGGTGGTTGTGGTGCATTTTGGCATTGCCAGCAGTCTTGCCTTGAGTTTTGGAAGCTGGTGGAGCACAAAGCTAGTAGGCGTTGCCACTGCCTAGTAAAAGGAGAAACAAAGAATTGGCTTTGGAGGGATGTGTCCCTCCTTGGTGTCCTCCCTCTGCAGAAGCCTGGAGTCCAGACACTTGGAGAGGAGAGCACAGCTTCTCCATGGCCGTGTTCCGGTGCCTGTGCTTGCTGCCAGGCTGCAGCACAGCGCGTCTGTGTGACAGCAAAAGGTTGTGGTTCTCTGTGGATGTCTTTGGGAGAGGAGCCAAATACAGCTGCAGGGGACAGGGCAGTAGCTGAGAGCCCTGTGAGCAGCTGGCTCTTGGCTGTAATCTGGTAGTAGTTGAGCTTACACCTGAGACTGGGCTTCTTGGTCTTCTCCTGGTAGTTTTCACTGGTGCCCACTTACTCGTGCTGGCACGTGAAGGTCGTTCTTCCCAGTCTTTCTAAAACATTCCTGGTTTTGTATCTTTCTTTGGTTAAAAACTTTTCTGCTAGAGCACCATGTGGCATCTCTTGTTTCCAGGGACAGGCAGTGCAAGGATCATGTCTTGGCCATCTGCTTCAAAATTAAGTCTTGTGGGAGAGTCCTTGTGTCTCAGACATGGAGGTGTGAAAGGCTTCCTGGTCTGAGGGGAGGGACTCTCCATGTACTGTGACACCACAAATAGGCCTTTTTGTGTGCATTTTAATTCACAACAGATGAAGCTTTCATTGCTTTGTGATTTGAGGAATTTGGGAGCTGGAGGGAGATAATCCCACTGTTTGAAATTAAAATCTTGGATATTTGCTTATTGCCTGTGCAGCCCTTCAGAAAAATTGTCTGTGATTGTTGTGGTAATTTCACCAGATGAGGGATTCAGACTCTAAACTCTGTTTCCCAGCAGATAATCAGGATAGAACAGGAGTTCCTGCTCAAAAGGGTTCTACTTGGGCACAGTTAAGTCCTCTCAAAGTTGAAAACACACAGTAAAAGCTTAGTAGAACCAGCAGAATCTGTATAATTGCACCTGAAAATAGTCAAATGCCAAAATAACTGACTTCTTTGAGTGTTAGTTCAAAGATTTTCTTTTTAAACTAATAACTTGCAATTCTTATTAAGGAGACAGACTGAAAATACTTTCTCCCAAGATAAAGAAATGAAAATTTGAAGTGGTTCTGAAGGTTCCCACTTCCTGCCTGATGTTCGTGATTGGGTCAACCTCTGAAGGAGCATGTTGAGTGCTGCCCTGCAAAGGGTGGTTTTTGTGCTGTTTTCTTCAGCAAAACACTTCCAGAGCCACAGAGGAAGGAGCTGGTATTTGAGCAACACCCTTGTGTAAAAATCACAGCAGGACATGGCTGTTTTTGCCATCCTGTGCTTGCTCTGATGTGTGTGTGGATCTGGTATGGTAGTGACAGTGCAGTGCTTTGCTCTGGGTCACTTTTTTGGGGTTTGCCTTTGGTTTTCTGAGCTGGGGCACTTGGGGTGGGCCTGGTTGCTTGAAACACCAAGACACTTGAACCATTCTGGTGTTTGAGTGTTTGAGACTTGTCCCCAGTGGAGCTTTTTGGGATATGCAGACATGTGCACCTACAACAGAGCTGTGCTGACGTGGATATTGGTCTGGGACAATTCCCATTCCCTGACTGCCTGGATGTAGCTGTTTGCAGGGCTGTAGAATGCAGGAGATCAGGGAACTCTCCAGTTAAAAGTATCTCTTCTCTGCTCTTCTTGCTCAGCCCTCTGCCCCCATGAGCAGCTGCTTTGTTCCAGGTGCCAGAAATGATGGTGTTTGAATTGTTCAGGTCTGTCAGCAAAACAAATGGATGTGCACCCAGACCTTCTGTGGCCTGTTTTATGGGCACATCTAGTTAGAAGTGCATATTTGACTTTGGAAAGAGCTCTGGGGAGTTTTTCAAATTTTTGATGTCCTCTGCAGCTGGTAACCGTGGGTTTGGTGTGTTCCTGTGCAAGAAAACACAAATGCAATCAGCATTCCTTTGTCTGGCAGATAGAAATGTGGAGAGGGATTAGAGGAAACCAGGAGGACTCACATGAATAAAAAGTCTCCCTTGCAAGGAACTTTCCTGTGTGGGAAGAAAAACTTAAGACTAAGTTAATTCCTAGTTATATTTGTCCTAGTCAGCTAGGATCTGAGAAATAGTGAAAGGAATGGCATGGAAAGAAGAATGGGAGAGCCATGTCTTGAAGTTGGATTCCAGAACAGAAGCTTGGAATTCACAGAAATCTGTTAAACAATGTGTATTAAAAGTAGGCTAAACAGCAGCTTTCTAATAAAAAGGGAGGAAGAGCAACATTCAACATTCCAGCTCTAAGTTATCAGCGTAATTTCTCTTCTGGGAGCAGCAGTGTGAAGTGGAAGGTCCTTGGAGTAAAACCTCACCTAGTGTTCATAGAGAAAAATAACTATAATATTAAATAACAATTTAATAAAAAAAATTAACAATTTCTGTAGCTATGAAGATCTGATGAAATAATGTGTCAATGTCTTTGTTTTGATAGTTTGTAATACTTCTGCAATGACTGAAAGGCCATCTGAGCAAATTGAAGTGATACTCTTTGATTTACACACATTTTAGATGTGCATTTTAGATGCATTATGTTGTTCTGTAATAACCAGTCTCTTTATTTTATTTGGTAATATGACATGCTTGAAATGTCCTTATTTGTATTGTTAATAGAGCTGAAATTGATGCTTGAAAATGTGCACAAAACCATTTCAGGCTGGGATGATAACTTCTAGGAGGGGAAGAGTGCAAGGGCTTGGAGTTCTCTTTAGGGATGATGGATACTGAAACACTCTGGAGGGAGGGTGTTGGAGATCTGTGTCACTCTCCTGTGCCCTGGTGTAATTCCCTGCTGTCCTTTGCCAGGGTGTTTCTGCAGGCAGCACTGGGATTTGGAGGAGGCTGGGTGCCAGCCTGTTCAGTGCACTCAATCATTCACCAGTCATTAGTGTAATTATTGCTCTTGCTGCCCTGCACAGCAGTTACAAGGCAGGGCTGATTAGGTGGGGTTTTCCTCTTGCAGAAGCCCAATGTCTTGATGACAGTAATATTTTAATGGGAGAGGAACAAGGGATGCCCTTGTCAGCTGGTGCACAGTCCATCAAGTACAAAATTGCACACCCAGGTTTGTTTCCCATTCCCTCTCAAAAGGGAATAGAGGCAGGGAATCTGCACCTACTTGCTGGTTTGACTCAACAGCTGTAGAAACACTTCTGATTAAATGAGTGCGAGTCTGTGTAGAGGCAAGTCTTCAAAGCCCTTAAATGAGAAAATGGTGAAAACACAGGAGATTTCCCTTTCTCCCCCACTGCTGTATGACTTGTGTTCTGCTATTTCTGTATCAGATCCCACCAGACTTATTTTTTCTTAACTCGAGGGAGCTCAGGTAGCTGGTTAAAAATACCTGCAGCAATTAGAGACTGCAGTTAGACTTTGAGGTATATCTTGTTGGGAACAAGAGCGAACAAGTGATTGCTAAACTCCTCATGCTTCCAGGATAGCCTTTCTTCAAAGGTGGCATCTGCAGAGCCCTCAGAGGAAAACGTTTTGGGGTGTAAACAGGCAAAATTCTTGTAGCGGAAATCCCAGCTTATAAAACAATGTGTTGCCAGGACTGTGTTTTGCTGGCTGTAAAACTAAGTAAGAATAAATGAGCAGAGTGTGGTAAATAAACTGCGAAGTCATCATTAAAAAATGATCTGAGCTAGAAGAGGCTTGTTGGGAAAAGGATGCTGGCAGATTTTCCAAGTGCAGATGCAGGTTGTGCCAGCAGAACAAAGTGCTTTTGCAGGTAAAGCTGCTTTTTTGCAGGGAAGTGGTACAAGCCACAACCACATCTGTGCTGGGGCTGCTGCCAGTGTCAAGATGCTGCCAAAGATTACATCCCCAAGCCAGTGCTGCATTGGCAGTGGTTTCCTGGGCCTAAAGAGTTTCTTAAGATGGCTAAATGTTTTTTTTTTTTCTTGATTGGGAGTTGTAGACTAAAGCATAAGCACGACCAGAATGGACTTCCTGCCTGTCAGGGTGACATTGGGTGTTTAAAACATATTTTGCCTGTGATGGAGAGATGAAATTACCCTAAGGAATGTGTTTTTTTCTTTCCTAAAATACTGTGGAGTGTGATGATGCTTCACTGTAATGGGAAGAGTTCCTCTTCGCCCCAGTGAAGAGGGAATGGATCATAAAAGTGGGTGTTCCTTTGAAGAAGGGACAAAATCAAAAGCAATGAGGGGCAGAAAACTGAAGAGAAGTACCAAGTGCTCACCTCACTGGGGCCTGGAGGAGAAAGAGAAGACAGAAGAATGTTGACAATTTTTTTGTTATCCAGAAATGCTCATGTAAATTGCCCCTGGCTGAAAATTCTTAAGCTAAGCCCATTTTCCTCATCAGTCATTCTGTCACTGAAGGGGTTAACACTTGCATGCCACCAGTGACTGTGTATCCAAATATTTGTGAAGTAACCTGGCCATTGCCAGGAGAGAAGTTATTCATTGGGATGGCTTTTGTTTACTTACCATGGTAGATCTTTAACTTGCAGGGGTTTGTGGATGCCACCTCATTGTGCTCCTAGAATAAGTTATCATCCCTTAACATTTTCTTTTTCCTGTCTGCATATTTGTTGGAAAATGTTAATTATAATGTTCTGAACTGGAAGTCAGGATTCAGGGCAGGCTGCACAGGCATGTTAATGTGAGGTTTTTGCATAGTGAGTTATTTTCCCCAAATACCTGTGAGTCTGAGGACTCTAATTTCTGGGGATAAAGCTCTGTTCACAGTCAGGTTGTCCTGTGATTTTTAGGAGTCAGCAGTGGTTGTCTTGAGGTGATACAGAGTTTGGCTGGATTATATCTTCTCTATTAACTCATGTGTCCTTGTGCCCAAGCACCCTGTGATAGGAGTTCCCCAGCAGTGCCCAGTAACAAAAGCAGCTGGGAGGCAGATCACCCAAAATCTGAGACATAACCAGAGGTGTTTAAGAGACACATTGATTCTGAACATCCTTGGAGGCTGATCCTCTGCTTGCACACTGTCTAAAGAGGGGACACTCTTAAATCATCATTAGGAAGGACAATTTGAGAGCCCTTTGCTGAGAACTCATAAAAGTTAATCCAGAAAATCAGTTAGTTGTTTTCATGGCACATGTTTGAGTCTACAGACAGACCTGCTGTAAAAATAGACTATGGAAAAAATCCACAAGGTTTTGGGAATTTACCCTTCCCAGTATAACTGTGATGCTGAGTATTAGGAAAATACCTTCATATTCCTCCTAGACTTTGTCTGATTTCTTCTAAACATTTCAAGTATGCCATGGTATTATTATTTTATCAAGTTGCTTCTGATACTTCCTCCACTGATCTGCTCACAGCACCCTCCTAACACTGCCCTGGGCTGGGTGGTGCCGCTGAAAGTGCTTAAAGCAGCAAAAACAAAGTTCTGTTGTCTTAAAGATGTGCAAAATCCATGAAGTGCTGGGTACTGTTGACTGGGAAATCATTCACTGGCCAGAGCTGAGGTGTCTGTTCCTTATGCTGCATGAGCTGCTGGAAGCAGGAGCCAGCAGAGCCAGCACTTTTCTTCCCTGGTGTGGAAGAACAGTGCCAGTCTCCTACAGATTTATAAATCCCAGGATGTGGGTACAGCCCTTTGGGTGCTTCTGGCTCTGGGCCAGGCCCTGGCAGTGCACATTGTGGTGAAGGAGCCGAGTCAATGTACCAATACATATTGGAGTGAGGGAAAAGAGCAGGGAAAGCTTTTTTGAGACTCTGGGAGACTTGTACAGAATGATTTAAAGGAAGAAGGCAGATGTACAGTTCCTCTTTCAGCTTTATTCCTTTAACATCCATTTCTGCCTGCAAACAGGACAGTTTCTGGAGCTCACATCAGCAGACCTGTACTTTACCAGAAATGCACAGTTCATTCAGGAGCTGTGTCACTGAAGACAGCGCATGAAAAATGTGCTTTGGGTTGTTTCCTTCTATCAGCTTGATGGGTAGCTGGCCTGACATATGCCACTTCCAGTCTTTCCAACATTGACTAATAAAAGACCTTAAAAAAAGTGTGTTTTTGTCAGGCTCACGTGGGTACATTGAGGACACTTGGTAGTAGATATTGGCAGTATTCCCACAGTTTACTCTCAAGATTTGGTAGGCCAGGTGGATATAGCCCCCAGACACTGGGGTGAAGAGGGTGAGGGCCTCCTCTTCATACCTGGTGGGATAATGGAGAAAAGAAGTGGGACCTTGGGCTGTACCTGGCATCAAAGTATACCCCAGTATGCTTTACAGTCTTTGGGACAAGAAGATTTGGGGGTCTGTTGATATGGGAAGACTCAGCTTTAACATGCCTGACACATGGCTCTTGGCAGACTGAGACAAACAGATTTCTTGGAAGCAAGTCCCTGTTGTCCAGGTTGTGCCAGCTCAGCTGTCTGGTGCCACGGTGATCCTGTCTGTGTTAAAATAAACCAGCGACCCCCTTTACCCAGTCAGTTCCCGTGTCCGCTCATTTGTGCTCCCATCACTGACTGCTGCCAAGTCTGGGAGCCAGGGCTTGTGTGAGCTTGTGTTGCTGCTGAATAAATATTTCCTGAGCTGGTCTGGTCTTGCCCAGTTACTGCCCTATTTCAGATTAAAATCATAATCCAAGTTGCTGTCACTTCATCTCATAGGCAAAAATAGAGCTGGTGCACAGCTAAGCCGTTCCTGGTGTCTAGAGTCTTCCTTGGCCTCTCTGGAATCTTGTGCAGGGGGGGAGATTTCTGACTTGTGCTCTTGGGCCAAGCCATGGTGTTTTGGTACTTGCTGTCAGTCACTGCCTTCATTCAGTATAGTTTCTTTCTGTGGCAAAATGTGCTTTTGTATTTTATTCAAGCCAGACGTGAGTGGGTTGTTATGTTGCTCCGAGAGAAGAATTGAAACTGTCCCTGTGTGTAGTCTTCTAGAGACTGTATAGAACTGAAAGTTTCTGATTATGTACTTTCTGCCTTAGGGATGCTTGTGATCTGGAGAAAATCCAAGTTTTTCTGTTTGATAGTGCTGGACACATTTGTGATCCATGTATAAGGTCAGTGCAGTAACTATGTGGTGGGTCCAAACCAAGTGTGGTGAGAATTTCTATAGGATTGGGGTTGGATAGAAGAGGAAAAATGAAACCTGGAGAGCTGGAAGAGCAGTGGTGTTAAGGGGGCTCAGATGTGCTTTGTGGACACTGATTGTGGGAGTGGTGTTCTATTGACAAGCAGGGAAGGTGACCGTGTGCCATTTGTGATGGGGACACAGGTTCTGTTATTGATTTCCTAAACACCCATTTCAATTTCATGGACTCTCATCTTGTCAGAGCAACTCTGTAGCACTGGATGTTGACTGGAGGGGGAAATTGGTGATTACCAGGGACTTGGAGTTTACCTGGATGAACACACAAGCCCTTTACATCCGTGGTAGCCAAAACTTGTGGGGTTTTTGCTCTCACCTTGTGCCCAGCCTGGCTGCAGCACTGGGGGCTGCTTGCTTCCTCCACAGTGGATGGGGAGATATTACAGAGCTGCTGAAATAGTAAACTGAAGGAATTATATGGAAATGATGCCATCACCTTCTTCTACTCTTTTAAGGCAAGTCTTTGCAAATCCTTGAGTGGGAGGCACAGGATTGAATAAAGCTGTTGTGCAGCGTACTCTGGCACCCATGTGCTCCCACTCTGGTGCTCAGCACGGCAGCTGCAGTTGCTCAGCAGAGACTCCAGAAACCAGAGCTGGGGCTCATGTTGAATACCCAGCTTTGCTGAGCTTTTGTTCATATGTTTGGATTTCTTGTGCTGGGAGGCAGCAGGAGGAGAGAATCCTTTGGGTGGTACTGCTGCTGTGGGCAGTAAAACATCAGCTCAGGACCTGTGGGTCCTTCCTCTTTAAAGGATGGACTTTATGCTATAGCAAAAGGAAGTAGAAACCAAAGTGTTCTTCAGATTAAATGTATAAAATAAGGGTTAACATCTCTCTGTGTCCTGTCATCAAACCCTAGCTCTCCTGCTATGGAAGTGAGCATAGCTGAAATGCTGGAAAAGGCCTTCCCTGGTTGTTTTTAATTTGTGTTGAGTTGGTGGTGGAGCTTCTGCAGTTGTCTGAGAGCAGCAGGGCAAATCCAACATATTTTCTTTTATTTAGAAATATTACAGTGTGAATTCAGTTTTTGCATTTCCAAATTTGCTAATTCATCCTGGAATTGTTGCTTAAGTATTTTTTTTTCTGATTTTAAAAGCTCTGTTAGACAATGGATCTTCATTGCAGCTCCTAATCATTAACCTGAAAGCTTTCCAAAAGGCTCTGAGAAAATGTAAAGCAGCTGACTGCTTCATTTCTGTCTCTTGAACCAATTAACTGAAGTAATAGAGTTTTTGCTGAAGTTGCTTTTTATTATCTTCCCCTGCTAGAAGAACGTATGTTCATCAGAGCTGGAAATAGTCAGTAAAGTGCAGGTAAGTTGCCACAAACTGAGATCATCAGATCAAGCTACCATTTGGTGCCTGCATGTAATGGTATTAATTCAGTAACTCTGTAAAACCTAATTTTCAGAATTAGGAGATGATGTGTGAAGGGAAGTTAACGAGATGAAGAAAGATGTAGGGAGCTGAGGAGATAATCTTGTAGAAGTTGAAGGCTCTGTATGTGTTAATGGGAAGTTGTAGTGAGGTGGCAAATGCCAGATGGAGGACAGCAGATGACAGCAGTCACAGGGAGTAGCCTGTCTTCTTGTGGAGTTGTGTGGAAATGGCAGGAAACTGGCACATTTTCATGTGGTTTAGAGTTCTAACTCAAGTCTTCTGATATGGCTTCAGTAGTATGTAAGATGCAAAGACCATCCCCTCAGTGGGGTACAGAGAATGAGCAGTACTGATATTATTATCTCTAAGGGGAAGATGAGAAGTATCTGAGTTCCACCAGCATGTTGTGCTGTCCCTGTGAACCCTGAGATGGCCAATGGCAGAAACATCCCGTGGTGTGATTCTCTCCCAGACCCCAGGGGATGGCAGAGAGAGAGAGCACGGCTGGGTTGGCAGATTGAGCCCTTTAGCTGCTGTCCTCTTCTCACAGCAGCCCTCTCATGTTCTGGCTGTAATTGAGCCAGGCAATATTAGATTACACGGAAGTTTTCCAGCAGCTTCTCAGAGTGCTCAGTTGGTGGTGGTTAAAACTAGCAAGTTTGAGATCATGTCCTGGAAGTACTCAACACTTGGATCTCATCTTCTGTGCTGGCTTCCTGGGAATTTTATGAAGCTGCTAGGAATGAGGTTTTGTGCTTGTAAGATTTCCTGTAATTGTCTCCTGGAAGAATGGGTGTGAATGGATCTCCACAAATGAAGGTCGCTCAGTGCACTTGCAGAACAGTGCAAACCTTTTGCTGACAATGGTACTGTGATGTGTTTTAGCAGGCTAAAGGCTGATTTAAGACACTTTCTAGCTGTATCTTTATACCTGAGATATAAAGTGTGGGGCTGGGAGAGGTGCAGGTGAAGAGCAGAGGGTCCAAGTGGAGCAGACATCAGGTTATTGCAGAATTTTGGGCTGGTGCGTGGTGTTGGTCACAGTCTCTAATAATGGGATTGCTCCTCCTCTCCCCAGTGCCATTAGATGTGACTTGTGTGTTATTTATCAGCGCTTCTCCCATGGCACATGTGCACGTGGCAAGCCTTGGAGATGCTGGGCAGCAGGAGTTTCCACTTGGTGCTCTACTATTGCAAACACCAGGGGTTTGGCTGGTTAAATATTTACAGTGGTGGTGTGACAGCTATCCCCAGGTGCCACTTCACTGGAGCAGATGTTTGTGCTGCTTGGCTTCAGACCAGCATTAGCTTGTGATGGCTCTTTGCTTCTCCACCAAGCCAAAGCCTCAGTCTTGTGAGCTGATGTGAAACCACTGGTTTCCTTCTGCTGGGAAATGTAAACCCAGTCTTGTGTCCCCTTGGAATACAGCAGTGGACACTGCTGAGGTTTGAACCCTAATACAGAGTTTGGAGAAAGACAGGGTTTCTGGAGCATCTGCTTGTATTCACAAGTGCAAAGCAATTGTGTAGAAAACCCAAGTGGAAGCAGCATCAATTCCTTATTGCTGCAAAAGCCTCTTATTGGAATGGAGGTGCTGCAGTTGGGATAAAAACTGTTGGAATGCAGAAGCTACCATGGGGTAGAAAACAAAATCGGCAATGACATGGAAAGAAACAAAAGAATTTATCAGTATCATGTCTCCAGTAGGTGAGAAAGGATTTTGCTGGAGAACTGAGCTTAAGTTGTTCTTAAATGGTTGTTATTTGCAGTAAATGGTGAAACTGAACCAGGGGCTGACTCCCAGCATGTGAGGAGAAGCTGAACTGAAAAGTGTGCTTTTCTTTGTAATAACATCAAGAATTAACCATGCAGCTCGTCTTGATGGATGGAAACATGAATGGATCAAGTGCTCCCAACTGTCATTCAGCAAACTGTGCTGCTTGGAAATTCTGATTCAAGCTAATGTTCTAATAATATTTAATTTATAATTCATTTATGCATTTAAGTGCATCCAGATTCTTCCTTCCGATTCGTACTTTCTTATTTTGACAGCAAAAAGAATTCTAACTCTTATCACTGATGAAGCTTCCAGTTGAATTAAATTCTCTTAAATTAAGGAGTTTTATTTGAATTAATAATGCATCTTTGGTGAAGTCCAGACCTTTTAGTGCTTCCTATTGCTGTATCTCCTGCTTGCATTGGTGTGCTGGAGCATGGCAACATAGATAAGGACAGTAACTGTAAATACCTCCAGTGAAATGCTGTGGTGAAGTGGAATTTGTTTGAAGCACAAGTGGGACTTGGTTGCTTTGTTATCTCCAATTTAAAAAAAAAAATAAATTCCCTGTTGAAGGACTGAGGGTGTTTCTCTCTGGGCAGAGCTTTATTTGGAATGTTTTGTTAGGGAATCTTTTGAAGTGCCCAGAGAATTTCAACAAAATGGCTGCTTTCCTCGGGTTTGTTCCTATCTGGATATCAACAGGCTTGCTGCCCTCGGCTCCAGGCAATCCGCCTCGGCTCCGACATGTAAAATTTAATAGGAGGCTGCTGTAAGTGAGATCTGCTGTTTCAGCTTTCATCAGACCACGTTTGGAGGAGAACGTGTTGGCTGTTCCCTTGCTCTCTGTCTGTCCCTGGCTGCTTTCTGTAGGAAAATCTGTCTTTGTAAACAGAAAATAGCCTTCGTAGGAGCGTGCTCCTGCAGCCTCGGCAGTAATCCCGTCTGAGCGGCAGCGGAGCCTGTTCAGAACTAATCTGCACAGTGTCAGTCATAGGAAATAATCCTGGGTGCCAAACGAGGAGGTGGAACAGAGCCCCTGACTTCCCACTGCTGTGGAACCCAGTATTTGTATATTCCATTAATTTTTACAGCATGAATGTCCAGAATGTTGGCTGAGGGTTGGTGGAAGGCTGGAGTAGAACTGGTGTTGAAATACCACATTATTTTGGTGGTGTTTTAACCCCGTGTGCTCGAGGTACAGGACACAGCTCTCACTGGGATGGATGCTGTGGTTGACTCCTCCAGCACTGCTCTGGAATAACTCTGAGGGAAGTGTGTGCATAGAGCTGTTCCCATGGAATGGCTGTTCCATCATGGTGTGCCTGGTCTTAGACTGGAACAGTCCTTCATGCCAGAACTTTGGGCATTTGCATTTTAACTCTTAATTTTTGCCCCTTAGCTGCCTCCCTCCCAGTCTTCTGTGCTCCCTGTGTGCCTCCAGCGCAGACTGTATCCCTGTCCAGGGATGAGCAAGGGCAGGGCTGTGTTGATTCTTGCCTTCTGTATCTGGGAAATAGCCAGGGAAGGCTTGAATGCTACATCTGGGATGTGGCAGGCAGTGAAAGCAGGCAACCCAGCTATTTCTGGTGGGAGCTTGTCATGCTGCTGGCGTTTCCTTTCTTTTTTAAATGTTCAACCAACAGTGCTGCAGGAAGCTGGAGCCCAGCAAGCCAGGAGAAGGTGATAGTACACAGAGTCAACAGTATAATCCTGAATAATGTCCAGTTTTGTACCCTGACCTTGCAGTGTTGGGATACCTGGGGCCTCTGACCTAGGGAAACTTTTGGAAAGCTGCAGTGCCTGCGTGTTGGGAAAATGGAGAAGCTGCAGATGAAACCCTCTTGTCCTTTCCAACCACGTGTCCTTTGGGGAGTGATATTTGCTGGATCAGCCTTGTTCTACCTGATAATCACTGCAGACCATTCGAGTTTCTTATCCATGTACCATAACTCTTCCTTCAGTGCAGGGGAAACCTGTCTTTTTAAAGTCAGCCAGAGACCACTACCTCGGCTGCCTCTTTGCCTATTAAGGGATTAATAGATATTCCCAGAAGCCTTAATATGTGGCCAAGTGGGCTGCTGTGGTAGAAGTTAGGACAAGACTTGGGGTTGATTTTAATTAAAGCTCTCTCAATGCCTTTGCTTGAAGAAAATTGTGTTTCTCTGTACATCTGGCAGATCTCTGGGTTGAGTGAAGACTCCTTATGTTGAAGAGCTGTGTGGTTTGCTGTCTGAACTTCATAACTGGAGAATTACAGGAGCTGTTATCATAACCAAGATAATCTAGAGATAAGATTGGTTTATTTACTAAGGTGTATTTTCATCTTTGATTAAATTGCTCCAGGAATTGTGTCTAAGTGAGCTTTTAAGAACTACTTTAGGTACTGATTCATAGTACAAAGTTATAGAAAAGGATGTTGTGGAGACTCAAATACAAAATAACCTGGAAATATTAGAAACTGAACCCCAAAAGAGGCTGCTGGAGGAGCCTTTTGGTGAAGGAGACCCTTAAATTCTCATAGAGCTTATTGTTGGCAGGACTGACTTGAAAGACTTGCTTGTCTCTTCAGGGCTGGATGAGGGAGGGATGCTGTGGGAGAGCTGGTGACATGTAGTTGTCAGCCAGGCACCTGGTGTCTGCAGGGAAGAGACAGCAGGATCACCTGGGAGGCTGGTTCAGATATGGACCAGAACCACACTGTCACATTACAGTGTCAAGCACTACCCATTTCTGGTATCTCCTGCCCCAACACTGTGTAGCTCTGCTGTCCCAGCTGTTTATGGAGTTCCACAGGGACTGCATCAGGGATCTGCTCAAACCTTTCTAAAGCTGCTTTGGTTCACATGGGCTTTTTAAGCTGGGAAAAAAAAAAATCTTACTTTGGCCTTAAACAATCTGTGCTGGCATTAATAAGAGTCAGAACACGCTGTAGAAGGAGTGTCACTTTTTATAGTATAAACCACAAGACTGGTTCTTTGTGCTTATTACACTGTCACCCAAGGGCTTTATTTCAGTGAAGGATTTGTTACTGTTGGTGGTGAAAGAGGCTGTCCTGCTTTCCCCTTGTGCTAATGCAGCTGTTTGTGTGGTCAGGCAATCAAATAGATTGGAAAACTGATTCCATGAAAAAAACCAACCCATAGGAAAAGGGAAGATCAGTTTCTAAAGCATTATTTGCAGCATAAAATGGCTGCAGTGGTATGGTCTGGTGAGGGCAGGACACGCAGGGATGAGGTGGGATCGCTGCTGTGGGTGACAGCATTGG
Source organism: Cettia cetti (assembly GCA_013401135.1). Taxonomy (NCBI): domain Eukaryota; kingdom Metazoa; phylum Chordata; class Aves; order Passeriformes; family Sylviidae; genus Cettia; species Cettia cetti. The sequence continues at coordinate 91,167 of VZUI01038758.1, read as the reverse complement.
CTTTTGGCAGCATCAGGTTGTGGCTGTAGCTCCAGGGCTCAGGAAATCACATTGCTGGTTTATGTCCTACTTTTCAACAGCTTCAGAGCGTCCATTGAACGTTGGCCCTGAGGCAAACTTCCATTTTGGTGTCAAATGGCAAAGTACACACAGCGCTCTCAGGGCCCTGCTCTTGTCTCCTTTGCATGTAAATGTTCCTAAAACTGAGCCCAGAGAGTGGATTTAGGGAGCTAAAACGTAGTTCTGGGGTGAAACACAGGCCATATGGTCTGTGTGTTTCTCTTATAATCAGACTCTTGGCTGATGATTCAGATTTAGTTGGAATAAAAGCTTGCACACAAGTGAAAATCATTTCTTATGTTCCACCTTCTTTCTGACCTTTCTAGGCTGTATTTCTTTCCTTAGCTGTCCATGAGTTTTTTCTGGATTTCATGATGCTTCAGGAACTTCTGGGGTCTTCCAAGACTTTGTCATCTTACACTGGCAGCCAGTTGTGTTCTGAGACAGTTTTCAGCCCAAGTGTTTTGATGGTCAGGGCTGGATTATTCTTGCTTTGCAAGTAGTGCAGAGATTGTGGCAAAAATGGGCATGATGGGTGAAAATCAACCCTTCCTGCATTTTACAGACATCCTGGAATTGGATTGTGTGGGCATGCTGGATGTGGAGATCTTGGCACTGTGGTGGGTGTAATTAATCTGGTCCTTAAATCTTCAACCAAATTCTCATTTTATACAGATGCTTGGATCTGTAGCGTTGGTTGTTTTTTTTTTTTTTCTCTTTTTAAATTTGCCTATCTGTCAAGTCCAGCTATTGCCCAGTCCATGCCAGTAAACATGTATTGTTTGAACAGATGATGTTATCAGACACCCTGATTTTCCCTTTGCCTGTTCAAAGCTCTGGCTTGGTTACTCAATTATTGTTTTTCTTTTCTTTCTCCAGAATCCAGCTACTATCACTCGAATACTGCTTAGCCATTTCAACTGGGATAAGGAGAAGCTGATGGAGAGGTAAGCAGCCACCTTGGCATGCAACCACCTTGTGTCACAGAGCTGGAAAAAATGTTTGTTCCTGGATTAATTGAGGATGGTTGAATGCACAGTGTGTGGCAGGAGAATCTTTTGTGAAAGCTCTAAATGTTCCCCCTTTCCCAGCTAAGGGTGGTTTGTGACTCCTTGTTTTAATGTTATTGATGCCTGGTTAGACTTAGAAGTTGTGGAAGTTAAGTTGCCTGTTGGAAAGAGGGATTTCCAGTTTGAACATGTACAGGCTTTGGACAAGCTTTGGAAAAAATCAAGCAGGAACAGGTTCTTGTTATCTAGCAACTGTTTTGGATTTGGGTTTAGCTGCTCTTGCCTGTCATGCTGGCATGTGTAATTCCTGACATGTTTATTTGCTGCTCTGGCCAAGGCTAAATTGTTCCTGGCTGATAATGGTCCTGCCTTGTCTTCATCTCCACAGCTCCAGGTTTTCTTCAGTGTCTGTAAATAATGGCTTGAATTTTGCCTCTCCCTCCCCCTCAGAGCAGAGCTTTTCATGGTTATTTCCCATCTTTCATTCCCAGCTCTTGGAATGTTGCCTGGTAAAGGTACTTTTCAGTTTGCTGTTATATGGTGGAGACCAAATCCAGCTGCATTTGATTCATTCCAATGCCAGTGTTGGTGTTGAAGAGAGTTGAGGGAGCTGGAGGGTTTAATTTACTTTAGAAACTGGGAGGAGAATTAATCTGCACCAAAAGGAGCAGTAAAAACTGTACAGGGACTTGCTGGCTGTGGTGTCTGCTGGCCTTACCTGGTGTGAAGGGACAATGGGTGAGTGTGGAGGGCCTGGTAGGATCATTAGTTTGACTTCCCTCTTAATTACCATTTCCTTTGCCTACTGATTAGGGTATGGGAAGATGAGCAGTGGTTGGTGCTCTTCTGAATTGATAAGTGTACCTTCACTGAGCCCTGGGCTGAGCCCCTGTAGTTTGCTGCTCTGTCACCCAGGGCAAGGGGAGCCAAGGTTTTCACATTGTTAGTAATTATTTTGGAGCATAAATATTTCTGCTGTGCTTGGTTAATGGATTTAGGACATTTTTAGCCTCCTTTTTGTAGTATTCTTGGTTAGTGATAGTGCTCAGTTATCTCTTATGTTTTATTTAACCTAGATTTTTTTTTTCTGAAGTGATCGTGCTTTTTTACAGCTTTCTAGTCCTTATTTTCCTTAGATTGATCTCTTTCAGTAAATGTTGGAACTTTGAAAGCTTTGTGTTACAAATATATCCACTACTTAACTCTGACTACAGCAGTTAAGAATTCTGATTTAATTCCTGCTCTGCAACATGTTTGTTCACTTGGTATCTGAGTTTCTTGGGCTGGTTCTCTTGGTCAGGGTGAAGTTCTCTCTCCTTGGCTGTGAGGTATCTCTACACAAGTGCACTGAAAAGCCATCCCTTTGTACAGTAGCTTCTGTCTCTTGCTGAAAGCTTTTTTAGGGCTGCCATCAATTTAAAAATAAAAATTTGGCTTGGTTTTGTTTTTGTTTGTTTGTTTTCCTCAAGGGAGGTGCCAGCCACGTCAATGTGAGGTATTATTGTTAAGGCTTTTACGCTTTAAGTACACGTTATATTTACAAATCCACAGGTAAACATATTCATTAAAATTCTTAACTCAGCAGGATTACCCCTGTGACTAACAGAATACACGACTTCCTTAGGCAGACCTGTTGCACACTGGTCCCAGTTTGGTGCTTATTGATGTCCTGTTGTAATAGAAAAACACCAAAACATGATCTCTCTGGTGCCTGGTGCTGCCTTGTGTCACTTCTGCACCAAATCACTTCCATGAAGTCTTCTGGAGTGCTCAGCTGTGTTAAAGCAGGAGTAGGAGGAAGCTGGGGAGAAGGCTGAGAACAGGCTCTTGTTGTTCAAGAGGGTTTGGTCATTGCTGTGGTGATGGGTGAGGATTAAGGGGGGAGAAAAAACCCAAAATACACATTTTGCTTGAAAGTTCCTGTTCTTTCCTGGTGTGTATTTGCAGTTCCTAATTCAGTGCCTGTTTTCCCTTAGCTCATGGTGAGTCAGCACCACCTCCCAGCAGCCTTATCAGACCTGGCCTGGAGGAAAGCACTTTTACCAAGTGGCTTCTCTTTTTTTGATAAGTCGGGGGGGTCTGAGCTTGTGACATGAAAATTCCTCTGTTTTCCCACTTGTTTTTAGCCTTGTTATGCCTGTTTTTAACAAGCAGGTTGTTACTGTCGTGCCAGCTTTGTCATGGAGTAAATTACACAGTGGTGTTCAGAGGGCAGATGTGCTGTAGATATTTATTCCACTTACAGTGAAATAATAACAGCCACAATTGAAAACCTGCCCTGTCCCACTGATGAAACACTAATTATTAGTGTGCAAAAGCAAGATTGGGGGTTTGGGGTGGATTTGTTTGTAGGAGGGAAGTGGTGAGTGGAGGATATGTTAGTTCAACCTCTGATATGCTGCATGTGTTTAGGAGAATAAAGATGTCAATTATTATTTTCCTGGGTCTTGGAAGCTTGATTCATGGGGACAGGAGAGCACCAGGTGCAGAATGACCACATCACCTCAGAAACAAGTGAAGAAAGTGCTTTAGCTTGAACCTTGCCTTGATTACCTTCCAATTTTCCTATGGCTGATGGTGTCCTCTCCTGAGGGGGCTTTGGGGAGGAACCTCTGTGTGGTGAAGAGGTTAAAATGCAGCTCTCCTGCCTTATGTGCCTTCTCCTGGTCATTTTGTTAAGAGAAAAGTGTCTCAGCATGTCCCCAAGGCCTGATTTAATCCCTGGAGGCGCAGCCAGAGATACAGCAGTCTCTTGTAGCTGTTTATCTTGGAGTCCACATGTCCCTGTTCCCTCTGAGCAGAGGAGGGATGCCAGGAATGCCCAGATTGCCTCTTCTCCACAACCTGGCTGCCTGCTTTCCTTGGAAAAAAGAAATACTTTACACTCTTCAGCAGAGGCTGAACAGGTGAGAAATGGTGCATGGCAGGAGTTTTGATGTGGAGATATCTTTTACTGTGAGTATATTGATGCACTGACACTCACAAATGCTCTTCCATGGAAGTAAATATCCCAAAGTGTGCACTAGAAGCAATTTTTTTTCAGTGAACAGGCTTTTTATCTTTGATACTCCCATGGGTAGGATTTGATTATGTCTGGAAAATGGCGATTAGGCAGTTACAAACAGCAGGAGGGAATTTTGAGGAGATAAAGGGGCTGACAGCTTGATCCCTCTGCCAAAAAGACTTGATATTGTTATAGGTTTGGTCTTGGTAAGTAGAAACACTCGAAAATAATGGACAAACACTGGTTTATCCATTCATTTTAAAATAGCAGAAACCCCCCCCCCAACTTTGTGATGAAGCAAATGAACTTTGAAGAATTAATAGAGGAAATTCTCATGTGCCAGGAGTGCTGGAATTACTCAGTATCTGCATTGTGAAGGGAAAGGAGGGCAGAGGATTTAAAGGGCTGTTGAAGGTGCTGTGCTCCTCCCTAGGATGAAAATAAGGGTGGAAGTACCAAGAACCAACCTTTTAATAGAGAGTTTTTTGGGGAAAATCAGAATTCTTGGAGTTGTGAAGGAAATGGGGAGGGATGCTGACATGGAGGAGATCTGGAGAAATGCAGCCATCTTTTGCAATGCCTTAGGTGAGATTTGCAGGGGAAATCTAAGTGAGATTGTATGAGATCAGGGTCAGATCAGGACTGGGATTGCATGTGGTTTGGCTTCCTTGGATTCAAGGAGGATCAGTGGAAGTGGAGATGGGTGGTGGAGAAGGTTTGCTGGGCAGGGAAGTTGGTGAATGTCACATGGAGCTCACCTGCTGTGGGAGGGAGGAGTGTCAGAGCTGCTGCCTGGGAATCCTGTGACCAAAGAACATGGGAAGGGCAAAGGGAGATCTGCCTACATGGATGGTCTGTGGTGATGCTGGAACAAGTGGGAAAAAGGGATGGTGATTGGAATTGGGTGTTGTTCTTACCCATTGAAGGAACTGCAAGACTGAGCCCTTGGCATGTTTGTGTAAGGAGTGGTGGAGCAGTGAGAGAGCTGTTGGACTTTGGAGTATCCATTGGAACTGTGTGTTTTCAGGGAGATCCATGTTTTCCTCTGCATTTTCTGGAGTTCTTGTGGCCCAGTGGCAGCATGAGTGTGACTCTGAGACATACATAAAAATAAATGTGGAAATTACTCATTCAAAAAATGAATGAAAAGAAAACAGCGTGGGGAAGCAGGAATACTATCCATAGGTATTTAAAGGGGATAGGTAATTCTAGGTGAAAAAAGTCAAGTTCCTGACATGGATACTCACCCTTAAAACCAGCCCACCACCACAAAAACCTCTGGTATTTCCATAAGCATTTAGCTGCTCATGAGCATCAGGGTTCAAGTTGAATCATAGTTTGTATACAAAGCTATTTTCCTTGCAAACTTCACACCCAACTGCATGTCTGCTCTCCTCAGAGCATGTCCTGTGCTACTCCTGCTGCCTCTAAGAGCAGTTGGAAGGCTGGAAAGCTTTTGTGGACTTAATATTTATCCATGATTCTTAGTTAACAAATGCTACCTATAATGTGACTGCACTGAATTCACTTACTAAAGTTTTCTAAATCTATAATTTTATATATCTAGATTTAAATATAATATACAAATGTCTAAAAATAATCCTCTAAGCAAACAAAAGAACTTGGTTGAGTAAAGTCCCGAGTGAACATTGAAGAACAGTGGCAAAGCTTTGTGGATGCTGTGATGCCAGAATTCACAGCTTTCTTCCAGATTCGGTGGCTTGGAATTTAGGGTCTAAAATACATGAACTGCATTGAGGAATATATGAAACAGCATAAATCAAGCCTTGTTGGTAGATAGAGCTGTAAGAGAGTTGGGTAATGACTTGCTGGGTTTGGCTGGGGGATGTGTGCAGGTGATGGGGCTGGTTAATTGTCTGGTTTAATTAGTTCTTTGCAGCTGCTGCAGGCTGGAGAAAGGTGTGTGAAGGATTCTGGGAAGAGGCTGAGCTTTCTGATAATGATTCTCCCCAGTTTGGTACTCCACTCCAACAAAGAGCTTTTTATAAACCTTTAAAGCAAACCAGTATTGTTTTCCTTAAGGCAATGGGAAATAGAAAGGAAGTGATCTTTTTTTCTCCCCCCAAGCAATTTTGCATCCTCCTTTCCAATAGGTACTTAATCTTTGGAATTGGCACTGTATTTTTTAGGAGGTTGTTAAATTACCTCAGGTCGGCTGAAAAGATGCTCAAATGGCTAATCATCAGAATATTAGGAAAAATGGAAGGCTTCAGTTGAAAAGAATTGAGCTTGAAGGTGTCAAACCTGTGCTTTAGGAAGGTGTTCCAGTGCCTGGACTGTGAACTCAGGTGTTCTTGCACTGGTTCCCTGTCCTGGAATTCTAATGCAAAGCAATCACTAGGGAGAATCATGAATTACTTGAAATTCAGCTGAAGAATTGAAGGTGCCTGAATTTCAGGAGTGTGTAATTCAAGTGAGAGTCTCTGAAATTATGTAGTTGTCTAATATCCACCTCTGTGTTGTGTTAGAAAAGAGTTTGTTGGAAGTAGTGGGTGTATGAGTTTTGAAATATAAAAAGCATCTCTGTACACTTAACTGCTACCTAGAATGGAAAACTGATTTAGAAGGTGGTTAAATTTTCATTCTGTCCTGTGTTGTGCAGGTACTTTGATGGCAACTTGGAGAAGCTCTTTGCAGAGTGTCACGTAATTAATCCAAGTAAAAAGTCGCGAACGCGCCAGATGAACACCAGGTCATCAGCCCAGGACATGTCCTGTCAGATCTGCTATCTGAACTACCCAAACTCGGTGAGTACCCAGCAGCCTTGACCAGCAACTCACCACATTTCTGACCTGAAACTTCCCATTTTCCTGCTGAACACCTCTGAGGGTGCTGGGGCCTCGGCTGTGGTGTAGGAAAAAGCAAGCAGGTGATGTTTGCAAAGGTCAGATACCAACTGAGATGTAGAGATAAAGGAGATGTGAAATTAAAAGTCTGTGAAAAACATGGTGGGCAAAGGGATTTATTTAAATAGAAAGACAAGGTAGGAAATAGCTTTTAAAAGCAGTGAGTAATGCTACAAAATAGTCAAACAAGGGAGACTAGAATAAAAGTAGTAGAAATAAAATGTGGATATCTTTGGATCTTTATTGTGTTTGGACAATACCCTCTTGGTCAGACACGAGGATGTGTTGTTACCCAGTGCTTGCTGGGGCTCTACATCAGTGTCCTGGGTCATAGTGCTACTTTTTTTGTCATTGTTGACCAAACTGAAGCATTCCCATACACTGCTAAAAGGTCCAGGCTCTGTTGGGGCTCCCAGGGGCAGGACATACTGTTGGGAGATCTGGGAGAAAAGGAGGTGAGTGGAGAAGCTCAGACAGGAGAGTTCATCAAAAGGCAAAGTGCTGATAGTAAAGAATTCTTCCTTTATTGGAACCTGCTTTTTATGAGGAAGCTGTGCCTCCAGAACACCCTAAAACATGTCCTGGGCCTTTCAGGCAAAGCTGCCTTGACATAAGGCTTTGCTCTTGCTCTGGGTGTGTTTTCAGCAAGGAGCCATGAAGAGCTTTGGGGTTCAGGAGTAGCCTGCGGTGAAGTTCCCTGGTTGCAGCCTCTCCCTCGCTCTGGATCTTCTTCCCTGGAGTGGACAGAGCTGAGCAAAGCCCAGCTTCAGGCCTCCCAATTTCAGCATTAAGGTCCCTGTTGCTCCTGAGCCAGGAACCTCAAGGCTTCAGCCTTGTGTGCCCCAACTTCCTTCTTGAAAAGTAGCTGGAAAGGCAGATTCTTGCTTTGTATGATGAGGTGCTTTGAAAAGGAAAGGCAATATATTCTAATAGATTGTTCCCTCCATTTTAACCTTGTTGCTGTGCTGGGTGGGGGTACTGTGCTGCCTGGGCAGCAGAATCAGAGAATCATGGAACAGGCTCACAAGGACCATGGAGTCCAGCTCCTGGCACTGCACAGGACAACCCCCAAAATCACACCCCTGCGTTGTCTAGAGTTTTGAAACTGAAAAGAACAGCACAAAACACATTAACACTTCTTGATTTTGTAGCTCAAATAGCAGTGGCCCAGTTGTTAGAAGGGCAGATTTTTAGCTGGAGCAGAGGGATGTTGGAGGTGAGCAGGGCTGTCTCTGTTGTTGGTGTTAAAAGACATCAGAGGGGACTCTGTTTCTTTCCCTACAAAAAAGCTGGAGCCTATAAGAAAACTAGTATTTGTAATTTCTTCTGTAAAAGGTCTAGGATAGTGTAGTGTTTGTTTCTAAGGTGATTGAAATCTGTTCTGAAGCTGTTGTAGTTGATGTGAATTATAAATTCTAGGATCATTTCCATGTTCAATGCCCAACCTAAAATCCCAGCTTTGAAAATCCTCTTGCTAATTGTTTTTCCACATGAAAGCTGTGGGATTTTTTTTTGCACTGACAGCCCCTTTTAGCCTATGGAAGCTGAGCGTTTGGAGGTGTTGAGAAGTTTTACTGTGTACAGTTGTTGCAGGAATGTTAGTCTTGAAATTCCCTCTCTCCCATCTACAAAGTCTCTGTAGCTCTTCAGTCACCTCCAAAGAACTGTGGTTTGAGGTTTTGGGAAGCACCTGTCAAACAAGGCACTTGAAGCTCTCACCCTGCAAGTCTGAGGATTTAATGGAGATGTTTCACCTGCTCTGTGTCCCTGGCAAGCACTGTCAGGTCCCAGTAGTCATTTTGGGTGACACCTTTATTGGTAAGGCAGGAATTGGGGGGGGTTGTGGCTTTGCCTTCCTCCTCTCTTGCCCCTCACCCTCAGGAGAGTGGGCTGGGGGTGTTTTTGGGAACATCCTGCTTTGTCCAGGCTGCAGATATTGGGCACAGATGTGGTGACAGCAGAGCTGTCCCCTGGGCTGATGAGCTGCCTAAGGAGTTACTGCTCCCCCCCGTCCTTGGTGGTTTTATGTTAGCCTTTTTACTTGCTCCCTTGACATCTGCTGTCAGCTGAGCCAAAAATAATTGGGAACTCCCTCAAAGTAAAGAAAAGAGCTGAGAGATTCTCTGCATTCCTTGCAGCCTGGGAGGAAGCGTGGTGGTGGCTGCCTTTCTGTGGGCATTTAGCAAAGCACTTCTCTGCCTGAAATAACCAAAACAGGTCTTAAATGGAGATGTGTTCTGTGCTGGCTCCTGGTGTGTGCCTGCTGCAGGAGTATTCGGGTTCAGTGAGGGATGATTCCCTTGTCTGTGCTTGCTTCCATCACGTGTGGAGAAGCCAGAGTTCACTGGAAAGCCACTGTTGTCTTTGGGATGGTTTCATGCTGTGGCATCCTAAAAGTTACAGATGTTAGAAGTGGTTTTACTCTAACTCTGCATCTCCAGGAGATGTCACTTGGCCACAGCAGCATCTGTGAAGCATCAGATACCTTGTTAGCTGGCTCAGTAAGGGCTAGGAAATTGGAAGATGTCTTGCAGCTGGTGTACCTGGCACCACATAGGTGTCAGCCTCCTCTCTGATCTCTTTGTTGGTTTTTTGGGGTGGATGTCTCTATTTTTACCTGGAGCCAAGTCATATGCTCAGGTCAGTTTCCCCGTGTTGGTGCTCACAGGCTGCTGCTGGTGGCAGGAGTGTGAGAGCTGTGTCATCACAGCCTGGCAGCCCCTGGGAAAGCAGTGCTGACAGGCACCTTCCCTGGGCAATGCCAGAGCAGCCAGAGATGGCTCAACACAGCTGCCACACCTCCCTGCTGTTACATGTGTTGCCTAATTATCCAATCAAGAAAAAAATTCAAAACAAATGTAGCAGCAATTTTAATTTTAGCAGCTTAAATGTATAATAGTAAATAATGCATTTGATTCCAGTAATAGCACGTGAGCACAAAGGACCGTGTGGGGTTACGGGGCCAGGACTTGGATCCTGCCACCTACCCATGAGACACCCCAAAATTAACCCTTTTATTCTTTCTGTCACCACCCATCTCCTCCCATTTTCAATTCGTGTCTGTTCTTATCTCTGCCCATCATCACCTTTGCTACCCATGCTCCACTATCCCCTTTTGGGGGGTCTCCCCACCTTCAGGGTTGTAGGGAGTAAGGCTCATCATCTTCCTCACGTGTCCTCCCAATGACTTCTTTGATTACACACGCATATCAAGCTTATATTGTATCATCTGGTACTATATTTAAATATTAAGGCCATAAATTTCATATAATTCACAGTTTCCTTGGAGTTTCCCCAAGTCCTCCTATGTTCTGGGCAGTAAATCTCATATAATTGACAATTCTCTTGGAGCTCCCCCAAATCTCCAGTCTCCCAGATAATTTCAGCTAGTCTTGTCTTAGTTTCTTCCTGTTTTCTGCTCTTCTCTGAACATCTGCAGAGGAAAAGGTGGGGGGTGGACTCCTCCCTCCTCAGTGTTACATCTTACCTATCAATATTGATTGCTGTTTCACTTTATTAGCCTGAATCACACCTATTTACTACAGTGGGATGGACAGAATGTATCTGTCATGTCTGAGAAGGTGATTTGGGAAGAACATTTGCCTCAAGTGGATTCTCCTTTCCTCAACTGCCACCATCCTGCTGTTGTTTTAGGCTGTTCCATAGAGGATTCTGGGTTCTTTCCTCTGTGGAGTTTCATAGTTTGGTGGTATCTGAGTTCTGATTTTAGCTCACTAGCTGAGAAGTTGGTTTGAAAAGCTGAGCAAGCAAATATTACCTCTATAGTGGTACAAATGAAGTGTTTTAAATACAGTTTTCCTTGGTGCTGACTCTGAGCATAAAATAACTTTAAGCTGACCAGAGAAAAGTACTTTAATTCCAGTCTTACCTCAGCAGGGTTTGCTTCTCCACCCCTTGTGTAACCACTGAGTCCCAGATGGTATCTTGACAGCTCTGTGCAGATGATGCAGACAAGGATGGAGTTGTCCCTGTTGCTGGCTGTGACAGCAGATCATTATTGAATTTTATTTAGCAATTTACACCTGCCAATTAGGATCCTGAGTGTCCTCATCTGATGAGCATCTGGGTTTCAGGGGGAACTTCCTGAGGAGGTCTGGGGCTTTTGGGCAGCACCCACATGTGCCAAGGGGAAAAAAATAGGAGTGAAGACTCTGTATCCTTACCACTGTGACCTGTTTGGTGTTTGACTGATTTCCAAAGTAAAAATGGGAGAGAGCCATGCTGTGCTACATATACACTCCTAAAACAAGGATAAATTTAAATGGGCAGGATGGAAACTTGGGCCACACCTTTCCTTGCTGCTGGGGTTGGGGATTAAAGTCTGGCTTTTGAAGAGTGACTAAGGCTGCCTTGGCAATGTTCTGTATGGGTGATGATGCAAAATGAATAGCAATGTCTCAAGTCTGGTGTGGGGAATGAGGGATGGGATGGATGAACTGCACAGCACCAAGGAGGATGAAATTAAGGAGTGAATCCATGTGATAAAATGAGGCCATGTCTTGTATTCTTTGTTGTTGCAGTACTTCACTGGCCTAGAGTGTGGACACAAGTTCTGTATGCAGTGCTGGAGTGAATATTTAACTACCAAAATAATGGAGGAAGGCATGGGACAGGTAAAATCTCAACTCACCTCATGGCTTATTTCTGGAAATTCTGTGTATTGGAGAGACAGGGGAGAGTCTTTCTGCTAAAGTTAAAAAAACCCCATGAGAACAACAGAGAAAACCCAAACCCCAAAGGTTTGGGGGCTGCAGGCTCTGCTGAGGAGGATCTGGAGGGAATTCTGTGGAGTTGGTGCAGGTATCTGGGCTGGGGAAGGAGGAATCAGTGGCACACCTGGGATGTGGTGGGAGAGGCAGGGCACTCCTTTGGCTATGGATTGTGGTGAAGTCTGTTGCCTTGGAATTCCTTGTGATACAAAGCCAGGATAACCACTGTTCCTCCTACGACCTTTTTGTGTTTTTCAGACTATTTCATGCCCTGCCCATGGCTGTGATATCTTAGTGGACGACAATACAGTTATGTAAGTAATGCTCTTGGCTTTGCTCTCTCTTTCCATTGTGTTACTCACATGCTATTCAAACTTATTCCAATGCTTATAATAAACTACACAGAGGCTTGCAGGCAGCAGAGAAGTCTGTCTTGAACTGTCTGTTTTGATACCAGAACATCTCTTAACTTCTTGTTTAGGTGTGAAAACACCATGTGATGGCAGTGGGAGGAAAGACTCCCAGACCAGTATGGTCAGTGTGACACCAGGGTTTCCAAACTCTGTTTTACTGCTTTGTGCATTTTGTTTCCTTTGATTTACGTAAGAATTTAGGACTTCTACCCAGGTCAACCCACTGGTTCCCCAAGCCCTCTAGCTGTAGTTAATAGGTGAGTCAGAGGACAGGAGTCCTAAGGGCTGATGCAGGGTGTGGTTTTTGCCCTCTGATAGGAGGCAGTTGACCCTCAAACACAGGATTTGATTAAGCTGCTGTGTCAGCCTGTGTCCTTGGAGTTAAGTTGTCCAGCTGTAGAATGGCTGTTAGTTCATGGTGGAGCAGTGAGCTCCATGAGCTTCCTTCTCTTCTATACTGGGGGAGGTTGTTGCATGAGCAATATCCTTCATAATTCTGAACTTTGTTCAAGTTCATTTTAATTCTTCTTGCTAAAAGGCATCTCAATAGAGGCTTATTCTGTTACCTTATTTTTTCCTTCCTGAAGCCTGACTCACTCATTGATATTAATTTGGTGGTTTTTATTATCAGTTGCTTTCAGAGTAGCGATTTTCCCAAGTTTGGCTCTTGGTTACTCATGGAGTGTAGGCTGGATGGGAGTGGAAGTAGCTGAAATGCTTTCCTGCCCTCTTGGAGGGGTGGTTTGTAGAGTCCAGTGGGTGGAAACTGAGCTGAAGTTGGCATATCTTCAGTAACTTGATTGAGATTTTTGTTTACCAGACGTTGAACTTCAATTTGTGAAGTCAGATGCTCTCAGCAGGGCTTTTTGGAGTGTTTTCTTGATTGCAACAGTTGGAATGAGCTGTTCAAACAGTGCATGTGAAATTGAGTAGCTGAAACCATTGGAGGCTGCAGTGGCAGCAGCAGCAGGGAAAGGATGGAAGAAAAGGAGGCAGTGCTGTGGGATTCCACTGGGTTGGGGCCTGGGGTAGGGCAGTGGCAGCTGGGTGCTAAAGCAAACAAGTCCCATTTGTCTGAGTAAAACTAGAAACTGTTTCTAGAGGTAAAAATCCACCTTTCCCTGATCTTACCTGGATTTCTGTGGGGAGGAAGGTAAACCTTTTTTGAAAAAGCCAAGATGGCAATCTTAGGGTCAATATAAATGGCAAAAATATAAATGATCTCAACTAGAACCTGTACCCACTTCTGTGTCCTTAATTATTACTTTTTAGGTCCTTTCCTGTTTTCAAAGTCTCCAGTTCTCAGTTTCCAAACAATACAGACACAAAATTGATATGATTTAATGGCTCTAGGCATGAGTTTCACCTCTTAATTTGTCTAGTTTTATTTATAATTTGCTGAAAGACAATAATATTCAAAGCAAAATTCATGGAAGATCTTGACCTGGTGATGTTGTTTGGGGCAATCAAAGCAAAAAAACCCAATGGATTATATGCTCTGGTTAGTCATGGCATGACTAAAAATTTAAATTCCAATACCTAATATAGTGTTAGAATACCATACATTTTCAAGGTGTTAAAATGCATTTTCATTTAGTATGGGGTAAAAAACTCCAGATTTATAATTCATACTAAATTTAAATTGTTTTCTCATTCTTCAAGAAGTTTGACTTCAGACTTGCAGGAGAGATGCTTTGTCAGCTGATTTGTTTTATTTTAGCCCTGGGAATTGAGCTGCCACGTGCTGTGATTTATGTAATAACCAGCATGTGCTTGGGTGAGGAGCTCCCCAGCTGCCCAGGGCTGGGATTTGTGCACATCCCGTGGGGGCACTCCACTCCTCAGGGAGTGTTGGAAGGATAACATGCAGGACTACACTTAATTTTGGCTGCAGCTGGAAAGTTGAAAAGCTGAAAATCCATTAATTCCAATATTTACCCATGGTATGGCCTGTATAAAGCTAAATGCCACAGTAGGATTTAAACTAGGAATGCCACAAAGGGTGTGTTAGTGCAGCTTTATATTTAGATATATTGGGAAGACACTTCAGTCATAGCTAAAAGATATTTTTAGAAGTGTTCAGCAGTTAATGAAATTATTTTGGATGCATTTAGGCTGGGCAGTCTGCAAATGCCAGCTGGAATGTTGTGCCCAGGAGAAAAGTGGTCACCATGCTTGTCAAGGGTTCCCATCATTCAGTTTTCCTCTGCTCTCCCAGTTCCAAGCAGACTGGAATTAATTTAAAGTCCGTGTTGTGTACACCCCTAGTGATGTTGAATTCAAATCAACTTTGTTTTTATGGCAAATAGATTAAAACCCCATTAATTTTGAAGCTGAAGCTGTTGCATTCCACTGAAACCCAGCTAACATGAGGCTTCCCAAAGTTATTAGCCACACAAGGGTTGTTTTGGAGCTTTTTAAAGGGATTTGCCACCAAATGTGCATGTTTTATGTAAATGAACTGATTAAATTGCTTGCTTTGTTTCTTGGGCTCTTCAGGAAAGTGTTTTTAAATAAAAACGCTCACACCAAGAGGTTCAATAATTTTGAACTGCATGAATTTCTGTTTTTGAAGCTAATACATTTATATATATTTATATATTGAATAGAATGAATGTAGTTTTCATAATAGTAAAAGATCTAACAAATAAATAGAGAACAGGTAAGTACAAAAAGTACCTGCAAGTGTAGAAGGATGAATCAAACCTATTTGTCTTAACTTACTGGCAGTGTATGGAAAAAAAACAAGATTTCTGCTACAATTTTTGTGTTTCTTGCCTTCCCACAGGCGTCTGATCACAGATTCCAAGGTTAAATTAAAGTACCAGCATTTAATAACCAATAGTTTTGTAGAGGTGAGTTTTTATTTGAATTTTTAATGGCTTGTAGGTTGTTTTTGTCTCACACCTGTACCCAGCCAGAGGCTGGAGGCTTGTTTAGAACTGCAGAGCAGGTTTTTTGCATAGTCTCTACTCAAGTGTGAATGCAGGGGTTGTTTTATGGTCCTTTGCCTTACAGGGATAGTTGTAGGGAAAACCTAAAAAAACTTTAGGACAAAAGACCTAAGGAGAATGGAAGAGCTGTTGCTTAATATCTGGGTTCTGAGAAGCAAAATTACGTAGCTTTAATAGTTACATAATAGTTATATAATATTTATGACTCTTGAATGTTACCTGAGATACTTCACATTGGAAACCAGGAAATGCTGTAAACAAGAACATACCTGAAACATTTTGCCAGTTGAAGTAAAACTGCAAAAGTGCTTTAGCAAAGTACTAATAGTTTTATAGCCTCAAAATAAACTTGGAGAAAGGTGCTTTGCAAGATGTTTGCACTGTCCCACTTTTCCAGCCGTGTGGGCTCAGCTGTCCTGTAGAGCTCAGGGCAGAAGTTGTTACGGGATCAAGCCTTCAGTCCTTGCCAGAAGTGATGGGTGCAGTGGGTTTGGTTTTAATTTCTTAGCTGTCTGTAGGCACGAAGGGATGCAGGGCAGGAGCTGTCCTTGAGCACATCCTTCCTGTGTGATGTGCTCTGTGCTCTGTTCTGCAGTGTAATCGACTGTTAAAGTGGTGTCCTGCCCCCGACTGCCACCACGTCGTTAAAGTCCAATACCCGGATGCGAAACCCGTGCGCTGCAAATGCGGCCGTCAGTTCTGGTAAGAGCCATGGAGGAAAGGATGCTGCTGCTGCTTTGTGCTCACTGCCCTGCAAGGGTCTTAGGGTGTGTTCAGGGAGCCCCAGACTGCTTGGCCTTGGGAGGGACCTTAAAGGTGATGCAGGGACACCTTTCACTGTTCGAGGCTGCTCCAAGCCCTGCCCAGCCTGGCCTTGGGCACTGCCAGGGATGGGATGGCTTCTCTAGAGACCAGTTTCAGTGTCTCACTACTCTCACAGTAAAGAACTTCTCCCTAATAATCCCATCTAACTCTGTCCTCTGGCAGTGGGAAGCCATTCCCTCTTGTTCTGTCACTGTTTTGAAATGCCTCTTGAGGGATTTCGGGATTGAAGGGGGGTGTTTTGAGTTTCCTTAGGACTGGCTTTGAACAACACAAAAGAGAACTTACACTGTTCATTTACAAGTACAATGATCTGCCTTGTTTGCTTATTTTCCTTTTCTTTCCCTTACAGCTTTAACTGCGGTGAAAATTGGCATGATCCTGTTAAATGCAAGGTGAGCACGTCAAGGTTCTTGAAAAAGCTTAAAATAAATTTATGTGCAAGACTTAGAAATGAAGCCCAAGTTTTTGTGGCTGCCCATAGAATCATGGATGGACCTGAGCTGGGAGGGGCCCCCAGGGATCATTGAGCCCAGTTGTTGTTCACCTGTTTAAATCACAGGGTGAGAACCAGCAGTGAAATCCTGTTGGTGCCTTTACTGGCTGCCTCACAGTTGGACCTTGTGAGGGAACAGTGCCTCATCCAGGTGGGAATTGTCTGGAAGAGGAGGTTGTTAGAGCTGTGACCCCCTGCAGAGGGGTGAAGGTGCTTTTTGGACAAGGAGCTTTCCTGTACCAATTTTTCCTGTGGGTGTTTGTTTGGTGCTTTGTCAGGTGTTACCTGTTGTACTGGAGGAACTAATTTGGTTTGGAAGGGACCTTAAAAGTTATCACAGCCTGCCGTGGGCCAGGATACCTTCCACTAGCCCAGGTTGCTCCAAGCCCTGTCCTTGGACACTTCCAGGGATGGGGCAGGCACAGCTTCTCTGGGCAACCTGTACCAGGGCCTCCCCACCCTCACAGGGATCAATTCCTTCCCAATATCCCATCTAACCCTGCCCTTCCTTGTGTCCTGTCCCTCCAAGCCCTTGTAAACAGTTTCTCTCCATCTTTCTTGTAGGCTCCTTTCAGGTACTGGAACGCCACAATTGGTCACCCCAAAGCCATAATGTCCTTATTATTTGAGAAACCAACATAAAGTTTGTGTTGATTAAGCTTAAGAGCTGCAAACTCGTTGCAGGAGTGTTTCTGCTGGGTGCTTGTGCTTGCTGGATCAGGATGGAGCTGCAGGAACTGTCTGCCACTAAATTAATGGCTGTTTGCACAGTTTTCCAGCTCCAACACTCCCCCTGTTCCCATGTGGCTGGGTGTACCTTTCCTTAATGTGAGCATGTGTCTTGGGAACATATGCAGTTCCTCCAGTTAGATTTAATGCTCTTCTTCCATCATTTTTCTGACAGTGGTTAAAGAAATGGATTAAGAAGTGTGATGATGACAGTGAAACCTCCAATTGGATTGCAGCCAACACAAAGGTGAGAGGTTTTCTCACATTTTTATCTAGAGATTTTATACAGATTTGTCAGGTGAAAAGGACATCAGTCTAATTCCTTGCACTAGGATTGTTTTTTCTGTTCCGTGTTAAGAGCAAGCCTTAAAATTCACAGTACACTGAAGTGCTCTTGTTTGAGGAGCAAACAGGTGTTAATGGCTGGAATCAGGTGAGTTTCTTCAAGTTCAGTGAAGGAAAGTGCTTGGAAGAAACGGTTAATTGGAAGGAAGCTCAAGATTTAAGTCTTTGGGCTCCTGTCTGGCACCAGTGGCTTCCCTAAGCAAATCCATGGCCCATTCCATGTGTGGAATGTGTTACCACCAGCCGTGGCTCAGTTTGGCTGGGATCATTTACATCTGCCTTCAAATCCCTGGGATTGGCCTCTGGAGGAGCCTTCATTTCCACTGGGCAGCGTTCCAGCTGGAGACTGGCAGAACAGCTGTCTGGGATTTCATTATGTAAAGGCCTTCTGCTTAGCCCAACTTTGCCTGAAACTTTAGCATTTGATCATTTTGAGACAAAACCAAGATTGTCGTGGTGGCAAGGGCAGAAAAGCAGCAGATCCCATGGGGGTGAGGAGGCTGGGTGGGGAGAGAGTGAGGAAATGGCTGCTTTGTTTTCTTAGCTCTGTTGTGTAACTGGTTAATGGCATTGTTTGCAGCAGCCTCGCTGCTTTCTGGGGCTGGCTGCCTGGTTTTCATCGAGCTGGAATGTTGTCTTATGGTGGCAGAGAAACTCCTGCAGTGCAGCTCACATCAGGCTGGGGTGGGGCTGTGTGGGCCCTGCCCGGAGCTCACGGTGTCACCAAAGGGAGTTTGGCTTTGTCTCGGTGTGTTCCAAAGTGGCTCAGGAACTGAACCAGCTTTCTTTGGAGTTTGCTGAGTCTTCAGGGACTGCTCCTATTAAAGCTGAGGAAGAGCAGCCAATAGATTGGAAAAGGCAGAGTGTAAGCACTGCTAGCCTTGGGTCTCACATATTTGGGACACTGGAACAGCCACAGGCCTGTTCTGCCTGTTAAAGCCCTCAGGAAGCTGACCTTGGGGTACCCCATCTTGTACCTGCCCCTGCCTTGGGAATAAGAAGATTTTTGGGAGTGGAGAACACCCATCTGGAGGGTGGCACCTGGCACGAGCCCTGCTTCTTCATTGGTACCTCTAGTCTGGTGTGAGCAGCAGAGCTGTCCTTGGATATCACTATCTAAGCTGCTTCCTCTAATACTGTTCCAGACATTCCTACATGGGAATACTGAGGAGCCCAGGCTGCAACAGGGAGAAAAATTGCCATCAGGGTAATTACTCCAGACATTTGAGCAAGCCAACAGTCCTGGAGCCTTATGGCATCCATATCCATTGAATTAGCTGAAGGACAATATGGCATTCTTCTCTCTGAGCTGATGCTGGATTCAATTGAGGGGAAAGTTGGCAGGAAGAGTATCCCACCCTCATGCTGATCAGTGCCTTGGGGAAGGTGGGAATCGCCAGCTTTGGCCTCTGGGATGTGTGCCCTGGGAGCTTTGCAGCCTCCAGAGAGCCAGGTCAGCCTGGGATCGTGGGGCTGCAGCCACCTCCCTGCTGATCCCTGACCAGAGGCATGGAGAAAGCCAAGTGCTGTCTGGGTGTGGGGCTGGAGCCATAGGCTGGGATGGGAATTGTGCACTTGGAATGTGTATCCATCCCTCCTTTCTCTCTGTACTGCTCCCAGCAGGAAAGCAGGGCAGCCGTGTTTGGCGAGGCACAACTTGTGCCTGCACTGTTGGCTTCACAGCCTAAATTCTGTGCTGAATTTCATTTTGAAGATTTTAGAAAGGAATCAGGTACCATCAGATGCAAAAATCCCCATTATCAGTGGGAACAGCTCTCCAAGGAATTCAGTTGTGACTCCATCGCTGTTTCTGGCTTTTGGAAAGCGCTTTCTGGAGCCATCCAGGCGTGAGTCCTGTCCCATGTGGGCTCCTCTCGGGGAAGGAGACTTCCTGTCATACCAAGATGAAGGTGTAAAAGAGAAATAGCAATCCTCTGGAATGTGGGCTTGAAATCTGGATAATCCTTTGCAACGGGAGAATGTGAGATACATTTGTTCCGGCTTGTCCTGGGAGATGGAGTTGGAAAGGAAAATCAGGCAATTGTGTGAGAGAATAGAAGAGTGAAACCCAGCTGAATTGGGTTCTTTTCCCAAACTGGAACGATGTGATGCATTTTTTGATGAATTATGTAGAGTGGTCTGAATGAAAAACGAGGAGATTCACATAGTGAGTTCTGTGGTTTCTGATATGTTTTTTTTATTCTTTTGCATTCATTTACTTGCACTTAAGAGACCTAAATTCCTTCTACAAAAGATACAGCCCTTGCAGCAGAGTGTGCTGGAGTAGATGGCTTTTTTTTCTTAAAATAAGCTACTTTCACATGAGTTCAGCTTAACTAGATTAATTTAAAGTTGAGGTAAGGTAATATAAGTTTTTTATCAAGCCTGTAATTTTCAGACTTCTTGAGGAATGCGGTTGAAGAGTCCAAGGATTTGCACATTGCTTCCTTTTTCAGTTTGTTTGACAAACTTGGTTCTTCAGTAGTTCCTCTCTTTAGTTAAACTAGACAGGTTTTGGGTATTTGGAAATAAAGAAATCACAGAGGTCCATTACTTTCGTTCAGTGGACACTGAAAGTGAAAAATGGAGAAAACGTGGATTTGTGCATTTATTTTGGGCTCTTAAGGTGTATCAAGATTACCTGAAAGTGGTTTAAAAGGAGGAAGGGAAACCTGTTTGGAACCTGAGTGTCAGTGATGTTAATCTCTGCCTCTTGGAATACCGAAGGGAAAAGAACAAAGCCGGTAATGGTGCCGTCCTTCACACTGCTTTTTATTGTGGAACTTAAATTGGTGTTAATGAAAGTTGTTCATCTGATAATAGAAAATGCCCCAGCTTTGCTTCTTTGGCTCCTGGCACATCCCCATCCTTCCCTTTCAGGCCAGACAGAGCTTGAAGGGCTGATGGATAAACCAGGCACATTTTCTTCTCCAAAAAAACCATTGACTGTTTCTCTGCCCTGCGCTCGATAAAATGGCATGAGCCCACATCTCTCCCTTTTCAGGTCACTTTTTAATGGCTGGACAAGTGCTCCTTCTCTACTTTCTGGAGATCTTGCGTTTGTTCTAATGCGTGGAAATACTGGCAGGACATGGAATCCTCCTGGGCACCAGCACCAAACCTGCTCCTCCATTTCCCACCCCACTGGAGCCACGATCTGTGTTTTTCCAAGTGCCATCTCCCTTTCTCAGATGAACTGCTGTTTAAAATCTGTTTTAGAAAGTTTTGCTCTGTGACTCTAGGTGTTAAAATGGTGTACTGTTTTGTGCTAGCCATAATTAAGTTTTCAGGTTTTCTTGAAAATCATTAAGAAATCCCTGTGGTTTTTGAGGATTCCTTTTAGAGGATGGGCTAGGGGTGAAGGCGTTGCTGTGAATGTGGCTGTGGGAGGCTGATGCACACCAGTTCCTCTGGGAGTTCTGGAAAGGACTAATCTCTTTCACTTGCCCTGAAATAAGAAACCTGTTTCTCTTTAGCTTCCTGTTCATAAAAGAGCAGCTGAGGTTTATGGTGCTTTATGTATGCATGGACTTTTACAACAAAATCAGGATTGTTCTCCTTTGCCAGGTTTGCCCAGGCTTTTGTTTCCAAGCCCAGTACAGAATTGTTTGGAGTGGAACAATGTTAATGAGGTCACTTCTGTGTTGTGCTGTGGCTGATAATGTGCACAATAACCTGCAGGTTTAGTAACTTGATTTGCTGCCTGTTGGGTTGTTGCATAGCTGTAATTCTCAGGGAGCTCTTCCTTCCCTATCCTCATTAATCTATAAATCTCTCCTACTTGTTGTGTTGGTGACTTGAGTAGTTACTACTTTTACTGCTGGTGTCCAGCATTTCTTTAGTATGTGCTTTTCATGGCTTTAATTTTTAATAATCTTCAACTTGACACTTTTACACAGCTTTAGGGATCTGCACAGATACTGCATCACCTCTTCCTTGTGCTGTGGTATACAGGAGCATAAAGGCTTGCAAAGGATGGCATTCCCTGTGAGGAAAGGACTGTAATGAGATCATAGAATCATGGAATGGTTTGAGTTGGAAGGACATTAAATCAAGTTCCACCTCTGCTATGGGCAGGGATGCCTTCCACTGTCCCAGGCTGCTCCAAGCCCTGTCCAGCCTGGCCTTGGACACTTCCAGGGATCCAGGGGCAGCCACAGCTTCTCTGGGCACCTGTGCCAGGGCCTCCCCACCCTCACAGGGAAGAATTTCTTCCCAATATCCCATCTAACTCTGCCATCTGGAAGTGGGAAGCCATTCCCCCTTGTCTAAAGTCCCTCTCCAGCTCTCCTGGAGCCCCTCCAGGTAATGGAAGTGTCATTTTGTCCTAGTTTGCATTCCAGAGCTCAAAGCCCTGAGCACTGTGGACACACTGGAAAGCTTGGTCCCACCTCAAAGACAGGAGGGCAGAATTTCCCTGCTCCTGATGGAGCCTCGCTGGGGGTGAAATGCTCCACATCCCTGTGCTGTGGATGTGCCTGTGGCACTTCTCCAGCTTGGCAGATCACCTGGGAACTGTTCTCCCTCTCCTGCAGCTGTAGGATTTTGCTCAGCAGGAGGGATCACCGCAGCTGCGAGGATCAGCTGCACCTCCCACGAGCGATGTGTCCAGAAGAACTGCACAGCTCCACAGGCTCCTCTGAAAAACCACTCTGGCTGCGTGCCCCAGGGTCATCATGGTGTGACAGGGACAGGGGCTGCTGTGCACTTAGAGCCACCCTGGCTGATGAGCAGACTGAGCAGGGATCTGCACAGTTGGGCAGGACATTGCTGGCATAAACCTAAGTTTGAGTCTTGACTTGTTGGTGCAGGATTGGAAGAGGGAGGAGTGCTGCCTGGAAAGGGGGAACAGATGCTGCCCTGAGTGCTCTGCTTGAAGGAGGGACCATTTTTGACTCTGAAGCTCACAGAAGTGCGCTGACTAACCAGGAACAAGCTTCCCTGGCTGAGTATCCATCCTGTGGACAGTCCTAGGGAACATCTTGGTGCTGTGCCCTTGAGGGGACCAGCACAGCAGCTACTGTGCTTCACTTACCCTGTAGTACAGTTGCTGAGTCTGAAAGACAAACACAGGTGACTGGGAAGAAGGCAGGTCTGGAAAATTGCTCTTTTGTGCTTGGTTGCTGCTTGATCCCATTGGTTTGATGTGCAAATTGTCCATGACAATACAAACTGCTAAACTCATATAAAATGCAGTAATAGTTGGGACACTCACAGTGGGTGTACAGGAACCTGTTGGATTGTGTCCTGTATACAAGTAGCAGTTATGGAGAATTGTGCACGTTGGTTTCTTCCTTTTCTGAGAGTTTATCTGATTGCCAGGGTAGGAACTGCTTGCTTTGGTTAGCAAAGACATGCTTCAGCCTGGGGAGGGGATTTCACATGCTTCTGACCCAAAAGCTGCAGCTGATTTTACAGGTGTTTGTATCACTTGTTAGGATATGTTTGTTACTATGTTATATATAAAAACTGGCTTGTGCAGAAACTTCATGAAGGCTGGTGTGGTTGTGGGATGAGCTGGATGAAGAGCTGCTTCAGCTTAAAACGGTTTTGGTTTTATTTATGCAGTTTTTTTCTCTGTACTTGCTGCTTTGTTGATTTGTTAATTTCTAAGCTCATGGAGACCGTGATATTGGTGTTATATTCCCCAGATATTTCCCTGTGCGGAGCTGCCCTTTGAGATACTCATATTTGTCAAAAGCCTTACTCCTGAAAGGGAAACCCCATGTGAGCTTTTATGGAAAAGTCTTCAGTGAGGTGTCACATGAAGGGAAAAAAGGGACCTGATGGGAAACATGGAAACACCTCAGGAAGAGAAGTGTCTTTTTAGCTGACAGCAGCTTCTTTGAAGCACACTAGAGTCTTGCTGCATGTTTTCAGCTCCTTTCTGGATGGCGTGTTACAGCTGCAGGTGTCTCGGATTGGTAGCAGCGTGATTCCAGCTTGGTCTCAGTCCCTGAGTGGACCAGACGCTTGGTGGTGAGGAAAGCCACATGCTTCCCAGGCTCTTAGAGACCACCCCTCTGCTGGGATCCTGGGGAAGGTCATGAAGTGACTCGCCCAGTGTCCCTCTGTGAGAGCACCATAGATAAAATATGTTATTCCTTAAGTTTTTTCTATCTAACTGCTCCGGGTTTGGAAGTATTTTAAGGCCTGACTGAAGAAGATCTCGATGTCCAAAGGGAAGAATTAAATCATGTATTTCACTTGACGTGCTCTGTGTGACTGCCGTGGGAACCCTTCCAAGTTCCCCAGGCTGTTGGGGTTCCGTGCTTGCCCTGCTAACGGTGCTCTCTGTCCTGTGGACAGGAATGCCCGAAATGCCACGTCACCATCGAGAAGGACGGGGGCTGCAACCACATGGTCTGTCGGAACCAGAACTGCAAGGCGGAGTTCTGCTGGGTGTGTCTGGGCCCCTGGGAGCCCCACGGATCTGCCTGGTGAGTTCGGGCGCGTGCCTTGCTGGAAGGCGAGGAGGTCGTGGCGCACGTGGCACGGATTTGGACTGAACTCTGTGGAATCGGTGTCCCTGTTACAGGTACAACTGTAATCGCTACAATGAGGATGATGCAAAGGCAGCAAGGGATGCACAGGAGGTGAGTCCATAACCTTTGGTGATGAGGGAGATCACCGGCCCTGTGGTGTGCTTCCTGTAAACCTACACATCTGCTCTGAAGGAATTCGCGGATTCGGGCACAAATCTGAAGGACAGTTAAGTCTTTTGACTTTTAAGATAGGGATGGCTTTGCCTGGTATGTGCTACCTTTGTACATCCACAGCACACAAGTTGAACCATGCCCGTGGTGTTACTTTTTTACAGCTGGTCTGTCAGTGTGAAGAAAATAAGATTAATGACTGTGTATTGAGTCATCTTGGTTCTCTTGGACTATTTAGCACACGGTGCCTTTCCCCTGCTCTGTAGTCTACTTGAGATTACCCTCTTAGCACAAGCACAGTAATTAGAATTCCTTATTAGCAAAAGAAACCCCAACAAAATATCATCTTCTCACTTTAGTCATGATACTGGAAGCATTTGAGTGCTGTACCTCAAGTCGAGAGGCTGAAATACAAAAGTGATGAGGCTTAAGCAGTTGTTATTGTGATTGCTTTCAAGTTGGGAGTGAGGATGTCAGAGCTCTGCAGGGAAGTGCCTGGGGCGCTTCCCAGGGTTGGAGGGGCCGCATGGAGCCGGCTGCCCAACGTGATGGGAGAGAAGCCTCCTGTGGAAAGGAAGCTCCTTCTCCTGATCAGGAAGAGCCTTGTGAAGAGTTTACTTCTCTTGCAGCCATTACTTTGTTTTAACTATTTGTTTTCTTTCTCCCTAATGGGAATTAACACAGCGATCCCGAGCAGCCCTGCAGAGGTACCTGTTCTACTGCAACCGCTACATGAACCACATGCAGAGCCTGCGCTTCGAGCACAAGCTCTATGCTCAGGTGAAGCAGAAGATGGAGGAGATGCAGCAGCACAACATGTCATGGATCGAGGTGCAGTTCCTGAAGAAAGCAGTCGACGTCCTCTGCCAGTGTCGTGCCACACTCATGTACACTTACGTCTTTGCCTTCTACCTCAAAAAGAATAATCAGTCCATTATCTTTGAGGTAGGAGAAAACGGGGTTATCGGGAATTCACATTGCAAAACTGAGGAAATAAGATTTAATGCTTGGAGGCCTCTAGTCCCCACTTTTACCCAAGTTGGTCTGGTTTAATATTCTGTTGTGCAGAAGTTAGAGGCTCTCTGGGTGTTGCGTAGGATCATCCGCTGGAGGAATCACAGAATCACAAAGCTATGGCTACCCCATCCCTGGAAGTGTTCAAGGCCGTGTTGGATGGGGCTTGGAGCAACCTGGTCTAGTGGAAGGTGTCCCATAGCAGTGGGTGGAACTGGATGAGTTTCAATGTCCCTTCCCACCCAAAATCAGTCTGGGATTCCGTGATAGCTAATCCTTTTTTATTTTGGTACCGATTCCAATTGCGCTGAAATAAAAATCTCCCCCTTTCCTTAATCTCCCATCAAACACTTTTTTTTTTCTTTTGTCTTTACAGAATAACCAAGCAGACTTAGAGAATGCTACAGAGGTGCTTTCTGGGTACCTGGAGCGAGATATATCCCAAGATTCGCTGCAAGACATAAAGCAGAAAGTACAGGATAAGTACAGGTTTGTGTTGGAATACTCCTTCCTCTCAAAGCTGCCAAGTGTTGCCATGCCCTGTGTCAGGTAGTGACCTGAGCACTTGCCAAGATACAGTTTCTCCAGAGCCACATCCTTGGGAAGCTGTTTGCTCTTGGCTTTGTGCTACCCATTGTGATCAGCCAGTCCCTGGATATCTGAGAGCAGCAGCGCTGTCCCACGCCAGCCCCGAATCCTCCCAGAGAAGCCCTCATGCAGCTGCTGGCAGTGTGTGTTTGTGTCCCTGCTGGGAGCAGCTCTCAGGGGAGGTGACAGCCTGTGGAGAGAGGCTCCCAGCTCTGCCTTCCATCTGCTCTGCAGAGCAGGAGCTGGAAGATCCAGCCCTGGAACGGAAAAAGTCCTGTGTCCAGAAGCAGTGGCTCCCAGTACACTGCTGTTTCTGCACAGAAGGAGCGTGTGGGAATGGCCAGCACCAGGATGGGATCTGCAGAGCGAGGCCAAAGAACAAGGAGTGACTTTGTTGTTCCAAGCTGCCAGCTTTGGCCTAGGATGAGCTGCCAGCAGAGAGCAATTGGTTCTTTTAATTGTCTGCTGGGTGCATTTGTGCAAAACGTGGGTGTAGGAAAGCTGTCTCTAAGGAAGAGGGAGAGAGCAGCCTGCCCAGCTGGGAAGGGGAGCAGGGGACTGGGGTCCAGGTGACACAGATGCCAGTGCTTTGTTCAGTCCCAGGAGAATAATTTCTGCACAGTGGAAAAGTACAAAGCTGAAAATGCGGATGAGTCACAGGATTAGGGCTTGCATTTCTGAGGCATTTTGCCAGAATCACTGAATTTGTTATGCCTGGCTTAGGGGGAAGAAAACATCCAAAGTAGGGTGAGCTGTAGGACTCAATGGACTGTGGGGCGTGGCAGGAGCTGTTAAGATTTGGTGGCTCTTCCTGCCCAATTTTGGCAGCATAGCTGGGGCTGGACAAGACTTGCCTGACCTTCTTTTTGATGACATTTTGCCATTTACCCTTTAAGGCCACCATTAATTTGGTATTTCAGATGAAGCTGCTTGTTTATTACTTCAGTCCTCTGAACCTGGATGCTTTTGTAGGGATGAAATTAAAACCTAATATAGCCTGAATTGCTTGGAAACAGTATCCCAAACCTGCCTTCACATTTCTGGGAAGAAAGAATGCATCTGTCAAGCCCATGCAGCTCCCGAATTAACCAGTTCCATCATGTCTTAATCATGTCCTGCACGGTGCCCTTTGATGCAAGACTGGGAGCAGGATGTCATCGAGGTGGGTTTAAAGAACCCTGGGAAGCTGCAGGAGCTGCCCTCCAGGCTGGTTTGGTTTCAGCTGTTTGGATCTCTTTGCTTGCAAAGACAAATCTAGAAAACAGGATTAAGCCCCCCACACCCAACCAGCAGAAAAATAACTGAAGTTTGGAAAGCAGAGACCGCATGTTTGCCATCACATGCTCCTGAAAATCAATGGGACTTTGTGTCCGGGGGTTTCCCTTGCACCAGCTGACAGCAGTGAGGGGAGCCACAGCTGCTCCCAGGGATGAATCAGTCACTCTGATGAGGCCCTGAGCAGTAGGTGAGGAGTTCCTGCCAGGTGGTGTTAGTGTGTGTTGTGGGATAGCTTCCCACTGGGAGATTTCTCCTGAAGGATGTCTGACCACTGCCAAGCAAGCTGGGCTCCCAGCAGCCAGAGCCTCCAGATGCTTTTTGAGAGATTGCTCTTGGAACCTGAATTCATTCAGTGTTTCTGTGCTTTTTGTCTTCTAACACACCCCAAATGACCATGGCATCCTTTGCTGTGTTCTGTGATATCCCTTTTCCTCAGGATCCGTGATCCTGAGAGGACTGCACTGGACTCTGGGATTAGTTTTATGTGCAGCAGTTTTCAGTCAGCGTAGGCAGGAATATTCCAAGGGTGTAGTGTCCCTCTGAGAGACACACGTTGGGATGTGAGGTGAAACCTGCTCTCCAGCCAGATCAGTAACCCTTTGGACCTCTTCCATCTCCACTGGGAAATGAAACTGTCTCAGTACTCCTGAGGCTTTCATCATGGACTGGTTTGGGTTGGAAGGAGTCTTGAAGTAAGTCTGGTTCCACCTCCTGCCATGGACAGGGACACTTTCCACTAGATCAGGGGGCCCTATCTCACCTGGTCTTGAACACTTCCAGCTAGTTTTTCCCAGCTAACACATGACTTTTTGTTGTCCTGATGGGGCTTAGAGCAGTCACCAGCCCAGTTTGAGGAGAGCAATATCCCATTTTGTGTGTCACCACCAACCTGGGCTTTTTCAAACCACAGCTGCTGCTTCCTCCCAGTTATTGCTGAAGGTTTCTCAGCTGTAGAGGCTCTGGGGATACTTTTGCCTGAAAAACTCTGAATTTTCACACTGGTTTTCCAGCCAGGGACCTGGAGCTGAGTGACTGGAGCAACCAAAGTCTTAATTAGCACCGTTAATGGGCTGTAAATACAAACTCCCTTCTCAGGGGATCACCTCTTTTGGCAGTGAGGCGTGCTGTAGGTTTGGATAACCTGGTGCCAGGGATGCTCCCTGATTCCTGACGTGCCTTTTCCATGCTGTCCCTGTCCCCTGCAGATACTGCGAGAGCCGGCGGAGGGTTTTGTTGCAGCACGTGCATGAAGGCTACGAGAAGGACCTGTGGGAGTACATCGAGGACTGAGCCTGGCCCCGCAGCAATGAACTCTGAACCCTTTCCCATCCTAGAGTGCTCATGCAATTCCAATAAAACCCCCCCAGGGCGCTGCTCCGCCTCTTACACCGCTGGTCTGTAGTACCGGGATTCTGTTTTGTTAACAGAAAAATTAAGTAAATTATATTGTAATAAAAAAAAAGGTAGATAAACCATTGTACAACAGTATTCTAGGCGGCCAAGAGTGTGACAGACGCACTAAAAAATCCTCCAACTTTAACTTGTAACGTAGCTTCATCCTCCAAGCCGACTCCTTTTTCTTTTCTCTCTTTCTTTTTCTGTGTGTAGTACAGATGAAACTTAAACCAGTTTCTTGACACTGCTTTTCATGTCCAAACCAGCCATTTTGATGGACTTTGGTAAGGGGGGTGGCTCTCCCGCCCCCCTCCTCCTCTCTGCCACCCAAGTACATGGATGAATGTGGATTGGCTCATTGTAAAGAGGATTTTTGGGGAGGGAAGGAGGGGGGTACACAGCAAGGAAAAAAAAAACCCCAACCTTTGTATATGACTTTTAAAACAAAAAGAGGACAACACAGTATTTTTCAAAGTTGTATATAGCGCATATGCATGGACAAAGAGCAAGCGTGGCACGTGTTTGCATAATGTTTAATTACAAAAAAATATTTATTCTTTAAAAATCTTCAAGATTATGTCTATTTGCTGTGCATTTTCTTTCAGTTTGATTCTTTTGTTTTGGTTTTGGTTTTTTTTCCCTGGGCTGGGGTGGGGGAAGCGTGTGCTGGTGTAGTGAATATATATATATATATATGTATATGTATATATATATGTATATATATATATACACACACACTTTTTTTCTTTTTTTTTCCTTTTTGGAAGGCTTTTTCCAGAGCAGTTGGGTTTTTCCTCTTCCTGCCGTTCCTTTCTGTCCAGGGCCTCCCCCAGGTCTGTGTGCGTATCCATTGCTGGCGACGGACGCGGCCCCTCGCAGCTCCTGGAGCTCTGGTTCAGGATGCCTTGCCTTTTTCTTGGTTTATTTTCAGCCCCAGATCTTTACCTGCCCAAATCCAGCTCTGTTCCCACTCGTGCACGCAGGACACGTGCTCTGATCCCAGAGGAGGCGTGTGTGTGTTTGTTTGTGTGTGTATGTGTGCGTGTGCGTGCTTAGAGGTTTGTTTTGGATCCCGAGGCAGGACAAGGAGGGGTGTTTTGCACCAATTCTCCAAAGACTTCCTGCGAGATTTCGGCTGTGGATCTCCTCTCCCTCCCCCTTTCATCTGTCAAATGGACCCTTTCTCGCTGTTTTAATTTTCACTTCATTATAACAAGTCGTAACATTGAAAAGGAAAGCTGATGGAATTGTCTTTGTGTTTGTTTTGGGCTCAATCACTGGGCGTCCTGTCCTGGCAACTATTTAACACTCCATCTAGTGCAGTAGAAGCTGAAATCAGCGGAGTATTTTTCAATTAAAAGGGGAAAGAACTAATGAGTTTAGCTACTGAGTCCATTTTTATGATTTCTGTAACAAGAGCTATGTTAAAGTAAACAATTGGTGGTGGTTTTATTAAATTTACTCCTGTATAGGAATTCCTTCTGTGGTATTTTTCGCCAGGAAAGTATCCTCCAAGCCTCTTGCTGCTCTGCCAGCTTCCAGGGGATGGAAGTTGTGAGGGGATCAAATAAAAAAAAAAGCAGATCCCAGGCAGGGCTGTAACACGGGATGCTGTTTCCAGCTGGCAAGCGGGGTCACTTCTGCTCCCTCACCCCTCCTACCGCCGTTCCACGGATGTGGCTTTGTCCCTCTACGCCTGCTTTTCCCTTTATTTGCCCTGGAAATCAAACGAGAGGGAGTGCAGCTGCTTTCCCTGTGCTTTTCCTGGTGCTGCTGGAGGGGTGGGATGGCGCAGAGCTGTGTGGGAGCGGCCCTGCCCGTATCCGTCCCTGCCATTCCCGTTGGGAATTCTCCCTCCATGCCTTGAAACGCTTGGAAGCCGGAGCATGGAGGGCTGGGCAGGTGCAAGCACACAGGCGTTGGGTTTTCACTGCGTGTTCCTCAAAGGAATACGCCGAGGGTGTGGGCACTGCACTCCAAAAGAAACCCGGGCTGTGGCGTCCTCAATCCCGATTGCTGTTGGCAAACCTAAAGACAATGACAAAGCCCTGTTCTGTGGGAGAACCTGCTGCAGTTCCTCTCCTCCGGGTTTCGGGCGCTCGCAGGTGAATTTACCTGGCTGGCGGGACACCATCCCCACAGACGCTGTGGAAATATAAAAGAAAATAAATAAAATCCGCCATCCCAACCTCCCTCTCTCCTGCTGCTGCTGTGGGGCGGGGAGGGAGCGCGGGCGCAGCCGCTCAGTCCTTCCCGGGCCGTCCCTCCTCACTGCCGGCCTCATTTCCCTCTAGATCGCGGACTTCCCAATAAAACCTTCCAAAAGCCGGGCACTTTATTATTTCTGTTTTTATTCGGGTGTTTTTCAGGTTAAACGGGGGCAGGGACTAACGGGGGGGAGGGAGAGGGAGGCCGGAGCCTTCCGCCACCGCCTTCCCGCCGTGCCCCGCGCGCCATGGCCGCGCCGGAAGTGGCGGGCGGTCGCCATGGCAACCCCGGCCCGCCGCGGCCATGGCGGAGCCGCAGGACGCCACGGTGAGGGGCGGGAGCCGCCCGGGCTGAGGGGGACGAAAGGGACTGGAGGGCTGAGGGTCGGGAGGGGGAGATGAGGGGAGGTGAAGGGAAGTGAGGGGCTGCGGTGGCGGCGGCAAGTTCTTTTGAAGAGCGAGTTTTTAATCTGCACACTTGGTATGGAAAATGTGAGGGAAGTTCAGCCTTTGCGGAAGTAATCAACGTTAATAATCGATTATTAGGTGCTGGAACAGGGGAATAGTAATGGAGATGAGGAAGGGGTTGCAGCACAAAGAGTGGCTGAGGAAGTTGGGGGTGTTCACCTGGAGAAGGCTCCAGGGACACCTCAGAGCCCCTGGCAGGAGCTCCAGGAGAGCTGCAGAGGGACTGGGGACAAGGGATGGGGGGACAGGACACAGAAGTGGATCCCACTGCCAGAGGCAGGGATGGGTGGGAGATTGGGCAGGAGTTGTTCCCTGTGGGTGGGGAAGCCCTGGCACAGCTGTGGCTGCCCTGGATCCCTGGCAGTGCCCAAGGCCAGCTTGGACACTGGGGCTTGGAGCAGCCTGGGACCGTGGAAAGTGTCCCTGCCCGTGGCAGGGGCTGGGACTTGATTAAGGTCCCTTCCAACCCAAGCCTTTCCATAATTGCTTTGTTTTTTCTGGTGGAGGGTGGGTGCTGTGAAGCCCCGCAGGGCTCAGTGCCAGGCCTGGGGTGTTCTGTGGACTTAGAAATGATCTGGACAAAAGGATGACTAGAAGGTAACTCAGGTGAGGAAGAAATTGGAGAAACTCCAGGAAAGTCTTAACAGAGCTGAGTGAGAGGACTTGGAATGATGGGTGTGCAGATTAAAAAATTGCAATATATAAAAAAGTGAGGTGTTTGTCCTGGCTATTCCTGCTGAGGATGGAGTGCTCCTCAGAGTTGGTTAATTCCTTGAAAATAGCAATTCAGTTTTTCACAACAGGAATCAGAAAAGTCAATAAAATTTTAGAAACTGTTAAGAAACAAAAAACTAAACAGTAACAAAAAAAAGAAAAAAAAAAAGCCTTTCTTGGGTTATTTTTCATGTCTCAGCATCTCTGATCTGCCCCATCTCCAGAAAGAAAAGATGCAACTAGAAAATGTTCCTAAAACATTGCAAAGAACAAAAGACGGAATGTCTGATTTTAAAAAATATTTATTAAGGAGAAGGGAGGTGACACAGGTGTATAAAATCCTGTTGTGTCTTCCCAAAAAGCAAAGTGAAAAATAAAAATACTTTCCTCCATAAACCCGTTTCTCTTCTGTGAAGGCTTGATGGTTGATGCAAAGTAAGAAAATCATATAAAATTAATGTATTTTCCATGGACTGGGAGCTCTGGACAGCATCTGCTGGGAGAGATTCCCTGCCCTCCATGTGATGGGACATCCCTGTGCTGATGTCCTGCAGACTCCAATGACTCCCCAGGAACAGCTTTGTCCTAATTAACTTCATAAACATTTTATGATAAATGTTTTTGACTTATTTTCTGTGTGATCTCTAATTAGTTTCTTAAATGCTCCAGTATTGTTTTTTGCAAGGTAAAGATCACTCCCCAAGATGCTGGTGATCAGAAGTGACCCCACCAACGGGGATGTGCTGCACAGTGAGGGTGTTTGTTTAATCAAGCTGTGGAACAGAAACCTCTGCCTTGCTTGGCAGGGCAGAGTTTGTCCAGCAGCAATGCTGCTATTTTTATGCCCTCCTTTGGGATTTGCCAGTTGTCCTTTCTGATTATTTTCTGGAACAGAGCTTCAAGAAACCTTGCCTGGTCTATTTACTACTCCTGGTTTCTGTCTTTTCAGGTTTCTTCATTGCCAGCGGCCACAGAACCAACAAAACCCCGTCCTAAAAAAGGTTTGTTTGAAGATATGATTGTGTTTCTTGGGCAGGTTGGTTTAAAGGTTTCTTCTGCAGTGTTTGCAGCTGTCTAGGAGGAAATAAATGTCCTCTGGGAAAAGAGGAGCCTGTCTAGACTGTAATTTGCTGAGTACCAGTATATTTCCAGGGTCTCTGTGAGCTGTTCCTGGCTGACTTACCACAGACTGTATCATGTTTGCTTATAATCTGTGAGACTGTTTATTTTATTGTGTACTTACTTATGGGGCTGTTAATGAGTCTGATACTCATTTATCCTCTCAAATAATGATGGGTTTGTTTGGGGTTCTTCAGAATGATGTCCTGCTCTGGAAATAATCTTGGGAAGCAAACATTGTGTCTTGTGGGGTTTTTTTACATCACATGTTCCAATTTTTGAAGTAAAAGTGGTATCAAATCAGGCAGGTTGTGACTGAGTTTAATTATTGTTTCTTTGCTTTTGTTTGTTGTTCCTTTTTGATACGATGTTATTTCACTCAGTGCAAATTGTTGTCCTGGAGTCTTGGTTGAATCTGAACTGGAGCAGATACAATTTCTATCATTGGTTCAAAATGTTGGACCAAATCCTGCTGTTTTTTAAGGGATCTGGTAAATTCTTCAGCCTCCCCTTCCCCCTTTCTTGAGGCAGGACTTGTCCTGACACACACAATGAGTATTTCCTTCTCTGTGGCACTGCTCCCCTTCCTGCACAGATCTTGTCACTGCAGAGCTTTTGAGCTGAGCTTTTGGGCTGGGTTTTGATGGATTCTCCTTTCTCGAGTGCACAGACTGCCCCATCAATTCAGATTCTAATTAAGAGTATTTACTCCCAGTGCCAGAAGCAGTCCTCCTTTTCTCTTGCCTTGGCATTCAGGGAACCTCAGCTGGTGAACACAGTCCTTTTGGCCATTTTCTGTCCTGATGTGCCTGTGTATTCCTTGGGATGGACTCTGCCCTGGGATAATGCTGGCAGTGAAAAGCAGTTTGGCAGCTGGGCACTGCAATGACATTCTGCCTAACTGGGTTTTTTGTCGTGCATGTAGGCCTTGGAAAGCTGCAAAAGCCATTTTGCTTTTGGGGAGTTCAGGCCAACCTTGCATAGTCCCAATTCCTGGTAGGAGAATTCCAGCCCTTGACCAGAGTATGGCTGTCCTGGAGATGGGGTTTGAGGTCTCAACACAAGCCCAGGCCTCTTTGGTAGCTTGCCCAGAGGAGAGGAGAAGATTGCTACTGCTTCAGGCCTGCATGCAAGTAAAAATAACTCTCAAATTCACTTTTATCCTGACCCTCAGCTCTTTCAGAGCAAGGATTGCTCTAAAATTACTCTAAATTGGTTACTTTGAGGCAATTAGTCTGGCTTCCATGGAGGCACTGATGGGCTCCCTGGTGAGCTATTTCATCTCTCTCCTTTCCTGTAAAGGTTATGACTCCCATCTCCTCATCCTCCCTAACCCCCACCCTGCTCTGCCTGGTTCTGCAAGTCCCATTTATTTGTGACTCTGGATCTCCCTTTACACTGACACAACCCTTGACTCTGAGTAAACTAGGATGATTTAAAAAAAAAAAATCCTCTAGCCTGTGACTTTTGTAATTCTCTTTTCTGTCCTTTAAGGTAAATGGAGGCATCTCCAGTGCCTGGCACACCTCGGGTCATTGTGACTGAAATGCCTTCAAAGCCTTTGGGCTTTGCCATTTAATATTTGACTTCAGTGCAGCAGGGAAAGCTGATTTGAGCTGCCTGATCGTTAATCTCTGGGAAATGAGGGCAGCAAAAAGATTGGTACTTGGAGTGATGTAACAGTGTCCTCTGTGTGTGGGTGGGGGACTGGGGGCATGGAAAAGAGGAGGAGGGAGAGTGAAGGGACGTTGGATATGTTTTTGTGGAATTTGGCAGGAAAGAGCAGCATCTTTTTTCCCGTGACAGCTGGGGTTTTTTTTAATAGAATATTTGTAGAACATCTTAATTAAATATCTCATCCCATTTTAGTTTAGCTGAGGAGAATTACGATGAACTTTAGGAGCCAGGCTACCTCACTGCTGTTTGAACAGAAGAGTGCTGCTAAACTTACTTTGAACTGACATTTTAAACGTGGAATGGCCACTTTCTGTGGCAGCAAATTGCCTTTTTATATTGCATTGTGTTTTCAAGCAGGATAAAGCTTGGGTGTCAGTGTTTTCTCTGGCAAGAGAGATCCTGAACTCAACATTAGCACAAACAGGTCAGTGAAATGCAGAGACCATATGAACAGTTTGGTGGGGGCAAAATTTGTGCCCAAACAGAGCAATACTGGATGATGTGGTTGCACACAGGTGTAGCAGGGTGGGACCAAGTCATTGCTGAGGCCCTGTGTTAACCATCACAGTGCTGCATTCAGCTGTTCAGCTTGTCTGTGTTTGTACTGGGCAGGAGTGAGGTATTAAATGTGTGTTTTTGAGAATGGAGTCTCAAATTTGCCAAAAATCATTGGAATGACAAAGTACCTACGTGAGGTTTATGTCTTTAACCAGAAGGCCACGTTTTCAGCCATGCAGGTCTGAATACATTGGATATGTTGAACCTGAACTGAGGAGCTTCCCCTCACTGTTCCTTGCTTTCCTCCTGTGATCCTGCCCCTGAGCCAAGAAAAGGTGGAACCTACAACCAGTGTTCAGCAACTGGATTGTATGGCTCTTAAAAGAGTAATGCTGAGCGTGGAGGTGGAATTTGCTCATGAAGTAGCTGATCCATCATGTGGCTGTTGGGCTGCCAGAGCCCAAAAGTTGGGATTTGGGAGAGTCTGGCTTGCAGGCAGGCCAGCTCTGAGGGAAAAGGATGAGTGTTCAGCAAAGATGAGGGAGGTCTAAAGGTTCTGGAGCAGTTGGTGCTGGTGGAATCGGGTTTGAAATCTCTCCATGCAAAGATCTCAATTACCAGCATGGGTGGGGGCGACTCCCTCCAGGTTTCTTGTGGCCACACTTGGTGACAATTGTCCCTCAGCAGCTGACACAGGAGTAGCACTCATTATTTTGTCCTTTATCCCCTGTTGGGAGAGCTGCTCCAAAAATCAATTCCCTTTGTTGCTCCATCAAGATCCATAACTCTCCCTGTGTTGATCCCCAAGCGACTGAGGGTGGAATAAAGGGAGCCCTGTTCCTTGTAGTGATAAGGAGTTAATGTCAGCCTGCTGAGGTGGGGTTTTAATCTCCTTCCTGCATTCTAAATTAATCAGATATTTTCCTAAATGCTTTACTGGTTTGGAATTGAGATAGGCTGTCTCACATCTTCCCACTTTCTTTTTCCCACGCAGGCAGATCAAATAATTTTATAGGATCTGATAGTACTGGAGTGCAGAAGTGCTTTTACCAGCTTGTATTGTTGATTTTTATGGAACATAACTTGAATTTATTTCCCTTTATTGTGGAAAAAATGTTTAGAAAGTAAGTTCTGAGCTCATGTTTGTCTAATAACAGTTCAGAGGTTAATGGGACAATTTTAAATGCATTTGGATTTCTACATGAATATGAGACCTTAGACTTTCTGAGGTGCACTGATGGTGTTTTAATGACAAGGTAGAATGCTAAATATGTACATAGTATAAGAAACTCACTGAAGCAAAATAGATTTAGCTTGAATCACTGGGAAGAACTTGTCCTAAAAATCCATTAATCTGTCAAAAACGAGAATTCTGAATTGTCATCAAGCACCTCTACACTTAGCACAGGAAGGGTCAGGTAGATAATTTTCAAAATGAAAACCCTGTAAAACTATTAGCAGAGATCAAGTGTTCACCCAGGCCTGGGCATTGGGGTATCTTTTAGATGTTTTGTAGGTTTGTTTTTTCTAGGGTTGGAAGCAGGGAATTAACTGTGACCTTTGGCAAAGTGCTCTGGCTTTCGTTGCTTTCCATTAATCAACCACAAGCTTGGCCTAATATCCAGTGACAGTTTTGGATGCTGCAGGCTTTTGATTAACAAAACATTTGGAGACATGAAAAGTATCATATAAATGGATATATTGCAATTCACTGCTTGGCCTGTTGGGGGGTGGCTCTGGTTAGGAAGTGCCAGTGACAATAAACAATCTCCAAATGTGGCTCTTAGGTAATAAATAATGCTCAGATTATGCAGAAATAGCTAAGTGGCTTTTGATGAGCTGTCCTGTCTCTCTCCAGGTGGCTCCTGCTCGCCCAGATGAACCAGTGGGGATCCCTCCTGCTCCTGCAGATGTTTTAAGGGATTCTGTGGGTATTTAATCTGAAGAGCAGGAACTCTCTACCCCGTGGAGTCAATTCCATGCACTTGCAGCGCTGATCATTTCTGAATTTCTGATACAGTTTCTTAAATCAATATAAATCCATTCTTTGAGCTGGCTTCAAAGCTGCCTTTGAACTTGTAAGAGTGAAGCTGCCTGAGAAATCCAGATAAAAACAACCCCCTTGAGTTAAATTAATTAATACTTCTAAGTGTGTCAGAAAGAAAAGGCCTTAGTGGGAATGTCATGGTCGGAGGGAGCCCATCCAGCCCTTATCTGTCCATACCCATTCGCTTCCATTTGCCCACGTGCAAGCCAAGGTCTTTTAGTCCATTTGAACCCCCAACCTTGTGGGAAGAAATTGGTTCCTAAATAAGCTAGATTAGTTGGTAATTACATCATTGTTTTATGTAAGAGACTTGGGTATTTCCATCTCGCCGATAAGTGAGTGCTGTGTGTGATGCTCAGGATCTGATGCAGCTGCTAGTTTTGAGTAGTGAGATTAAAAAATGGATTATCGTTTCTGGGTAATTAAATTCTATAATATCCTTCACTTCATCCTCTTCTCCCCAAAATAACAGCCCAGTAATCCCTGCACTGCAAAGAACTGGTAATATTTAAATTGGAATGTGCTAGCACAGCTCTGCCCTCTTGTGTGTGTACATTAATATCCGTGCTGATGGGAGCAGGGAATCCTTTGCAGGCAGCGTAACAGGGAACATTTTAGTGCCAGCTTTTAAAACAGGTAAATTCATTTTTTGAAGCTTCTTTGAAAGTCCTTGGTGCCAGGCAAATTTCTTTTGATTTTAAAGCCTTCAGCTGCAGTTTGTTGGCGTGCTGCGTACAGATAAAATGGCATCTCCTAGTGGGAATTTAAAAATAATTCTGTAAAAATAGTAAGTGACAAGTTTAGGAAGGGTGGGGTTCATCTCTCTGCATTGAGACATCTCTGATGCAGATCAAGTCCCAGCAGATCACCCATGCTCCGTGTTTAGTCGGTGGAAAGGGCATCTGTGCCAGTCCCTGACCTCTCCCAGCCACCTGTGCTGGCATCAATCCCTTCCTAAGGATGCCCACTCCTCTCCTTTAGCTTGGAGACAGCCAAGGCAAGTCACTCCTGTTTTCACACATTGGAAGGAGATGCAGCTCACTCAAGAGTCAGAATTCCCAATGTCTGTGCAGTTGGAATTTGAGCATCTGAGTCTTTAGTGACATAATCACCTGTTGCATTTAGTCAAGCTCTCCAACAGCATCTGTGGCACAGGAATGATGGGACATGTTGAGCAAGGAGCAGCTCACTGAGGGCTTTTTGAATAAAAAAATATCTCCCTTCACTCCTTGCAGGGCCTGTCCCCTTCACTGCTGACACTTCCAGCTGCAAGTCCTGGGATTTAGTGACTGGTTTATTCATAATTCTCAGCAGTTTTATTCCCTGCCTGACTGTGATTCATTTTTATACTTCTAATTAGAAGGAGGCAGGGTGTGCTTCTGTGACTGTGTAATTAAAGACTGTATCATTAACACATTTGTGCAGTAGGGAAGAGTGAAGATGCACAGGCAAATGTTCATCCTGGGATAGACTGGGATTTCCCACCTGGAAAACTTCATCCTGAGTAATGAGGCTGGAAGAACTCAAACTATAGGATCTTGTAGTAGGGAGTATTGAAGTGTTTGCAAGACCAGCTTCTGGTTTTTTGGTTTTCTGGGGGTTTTTTTTGGTGTATATATATCTATGTTCTTAAAATATTCCTTCACTATAACATTCTTTGGCAGTGGATGAACCGAGGACAGGTTCTAGGTGCTATTCCTTATGGAGTGGGAAATGTCAGAGACTGACATGGCTGGATTGTGGTCCTCTCCATGCTGCAATTTTATTTTCCTTTCTAAAGGAAAAACTTTTCTTAAAAATGCCTTATAACGATTTTAGTTTCAATTTCCATCTAAAATACCTCATGCTGTAGACAGAAAAAGACTAAGCATAGGAATTAAAGCCAAAGGAAAGATTAGACTGGAAATCCCCACACTACTTTGCTCCTGATGCTGGAATTAATGAGAAGCTGGTTATTTTGGGAATGCCTGCAGCCACTTGGTG
Organism: Cettia cetti; assembly: GCA_013401135.1. NCBI lineage: Eukaryota > Metazoa > Chordata > Aves > Passeriformes > Sylviidae > Cettia > Cettia cetti. Next base: position 52,093 of record VZUI01038758.1, on the reverse strand, counting down.
AGGGAAAGTTGCTGTGGGAGGAGACAGTGAGGAGCCAGCAGTGAGTATCTCAGACCACCTCTGCTGTTCATAAGGCATTTTATTGCCGTGCATTTGCTCTGCTTCCCAAATCTGGGAACAGCACTGGCAAACAGACACCCAGAGAGAGCTCAGACTCCACCTTGCCTGCAAGAGGCATCAGGCAGGACGTGGTTTAAACAGAGAAGAGTTGGGATGTTATGTTGGATCCTTGAGTATCTCCAAGTGTGGTGTCTGCATCCTCAGGGACTTAAAACCAACATATAAAGTAGCCTGGTTTTTTGTTTTTCTCCCTTTTTATTTTTTTTCCTCTGTTCTGAGCATCTCTGCTCAGCAGTCAGCGCTGATGATCAGAACTGGCTCGTGCAGAGCAAAGAGACCTGCAGTTCTCATTTTTCAGAAAGATCATACTTTTTCAAATTTCTTTTTAGAGGCATTTGTTACTAAATTTCTCTCCAGTGTTATTTGTTTGAATCAAATTTTAGACTTGAATTGAGCGTTATCAGGCCTGAATTAAACTTTTAATGGAGTAATGATCAGGATCATGTGCTTGTGTTAATGTGTGTAAATCTCGTCCCTCTCCCCCAGATGGATTCAGGACTTCACAGTGGTATCTCACCAACCTCCTACTGCTAACGGAGATTTCACAATGACCAAACTGGTTCTGCTCCTGGGATCCTCACTGTCACTGGGAGGTCCAGGGGGATGACAAGGGTGTGGTTATTTACAGATCATCCCACTTGACCTTAAGGTTGAACATGAGCAGCACGTAGTAGAAGACAAATAATCGAATAAAATTATTCTATTTATATGGCAAATTAATTGAATAATCAGTGTATTTATTTCATAAATGAAACTATCTTTCCTTGGAGTAACTCAGAACTGTAAATGCCTTAGATCAGAAAAACCCACAAATCTGAGCAAGCAACTCAGTGAGATTTATGCAGTGCAAAGTAGCAAGAGAAAATGCCCTTTTTTCCCCACGCCCCAGAGTATAAATCAGATTTAAGATACAATTTTGAAGTCTTTCATCTATCCTTGGCTAATTTTCCTGCAGGGGGAGGTGGAGAGTTAGAAATGTTGCTTTTTTTTGTTGTTTAAACCGCTGTTTTCCAGCCTCCTTGCAGCTTTCCCTGCGCCTCGTGGAGCTATTAAACCGCGGGAGGCAGCTCTGGGGATGAGTTACGGCTCCTCGCCAGCGCCGGGCTGTGTGTGATGAGTTTTATTAACCCCAGCTGACTGTAAATAACGAGCAACCACACGGCTTTAGGGCTTGATTTAAAGGTGTTCCAGCAGCAATTTGCAAACGGGAAAACACAGGGAAAAGGGATTACGGAGAATGGCTGCAGTGTAAAGCTGGTCTTTTGTTGTTGTTGTTTATATCCATTTTAGAGGGATTTGTGCATACAAACACCTCTATTCTCACGTATATTCACTCACACATGGTGAGTGAAGTACAGCTCGTAGAGCCTCCTCTGAGTGCTGGGTTTTGGGGTTATTTTTCATTATTACTGAGTTTTGAATACATTAACGGCTCCATTTTCAAACTCCAAGGATGGATGTGAGCGTAGGAAGAGCAGTGTTCCTGTGCTAGTTTTCTTTCAAAGCTCTAATGTATTTATACTGTCACAGTCTCAGTAAAAGAGTCTGAGGAAGGAAGAGGATTTCTTGTTAAATTTGGCTCTGCTAGAAATTTGTAGGATGCTCCTCTCACACCAAGGCAGTCTGTTAGTTTTAAATCTTGATAAGAAGATTGGTATTAGAGCTTACAAATGCTTTCCATCCATTATCATACCTTGTTTTGGAAAATCCGATTCCCTGCAGGGCTGTGTTGTTCTGTAGAAGCTGTTTGAGTGTGTGCCCTATTATTTTAATGTTATTTTTGCCCAGAAGATGCTCGTTCCCTCCCTGACACTGGATTTACAAACGGTAGTGGAATTCCTGGTGTTGGCAGCTTGTGAAGCTCAAGGCAGAAAGGAGACAGGCACAGATGGGCTCATCCTCCCCATCCATGTTTATTTAACATGGATAGGAGAGCATGGAGCTGCATTTGTGCTGTAACCACAGCTATGCCTGAACCTTCCCCAAGCACTGGGAGTGGAAATAATCCTGGCAATAATGTCAGCACACGTCCACAGGGCTGGGAGAGCGGGATGGCGCGGGAGCCGCTCCGCAGAGTTCCCTGTGCTGCCTCTCAGGTGTGGATGCTCTCCTGCAGCCACAAGTGGACTGTCTTTATGCCATTGGGAGTTTGCTGTTAAGGCAAAGAATCACTTGGAAGTGGGGACTGACCTCCAGATCCATTCAGTCCTGCTGCTGTGTGTCCAAGCGAGCTTTCCCTGATGATGGGAGCTGATAACCTGCGTCTCTCTGGCTTTGCCACAGCCCACCTTCCTGCTTTGATTTCTTCAGAGCAACGTGCAGTGGTTTTCCACTGCCTGAGGGCAGGGTTAGGTGGGATATTGGGAAGAAATTCCTGGCTGTGAGGGTGGGCAGGCCCTGGCACAGGGTGCCCAGAGCAGCTGTGGCTGCCCCTGGATCCCTGGCACTGTCCAAGGCCAAGTTGGGATATCCCTGGGATAGTGTAAAGTGTCCCTGCCCATGGCAGAGGATGGGACTTGATTAAGGTCCCTTCCAACCCAAACCATCCTGTGACTCTAAGATTCACTTCATGAAATTCTTTTGTGCTTCTGCTACCTCAGTATCAAAATGTCACAACAGAGAATTGAGGCACCGCCTGGGTGTTGGTTAGATTTGAAAATATCTCTATGATAGGATATCTATCTATGATGCTGTTTTGCAGCATGGAATTTTGAATTAGAATTTGGAACAGGACAACTGAATCCTTTTGGAATACCTTTCCCACATACCTACCACAATGGATCCAGAGTGTGGCTCATGAAGCTACTGCAGAATAAAAAAATTAAAAATACTTCCATTTAACTGCCTTTACAAAGCTTTTCTGTCCTTGTGCTATAGGTTGTGTGTGCTTTAGGTTATTGGGGATTTTGGCAATAACAAGGTCTTCTTTGTGTCTTCTTGAGTCTTTTGTCCCTTTGCTGCTCTTGCTCAGGTTGCTGCAGGTTGGGTTCGGAGTTGGAAGGGGTGAACTGGGGCTTGGACCCTTTCCAATAATCTGCATTGGAAGGAGGGCTGGGCTTTGAACTGGTTTTTTCCCCTCTGAGATGACTAAAATGTGTTCTGGAGCCACTTCTTACTGCTGGTGCTGTAGCAATTATTTCCCCCACAAAATCTCATAAGAGCTTCTGGGGCCTTTCCCCCCCTCTTCTTTTTACAGAGATTTGAAGCCCTTTTATTAAATCTAAACTCCACTGTTTGTTAATTCATTCCTAAGCTATAATTGCCCAATATGAGGATGCAAGCACAAAATAATTTCCTAGGGAGGTTTACACAAAAGGGAATAACTCATTATTATTTTTTTCAGTCCTTTGAGAAAATCTATAAGAGGATGAATAAAGGGAAGAGTGATGATAGAGCAGCACAGATACAAACCTGATGATCTTACTCTGATTCTGTCAGGGTTTCTGCTCCAGTGGCATCCTTAAAGGAGTGTTGTCAAAAAGAAAAATCACATTGCTGGAAGTGGCCTGTGCAATCAATCCCTGGCCAGCGAGGGGATCAGATGGATTCCCTTTTGAATTCAATCAAAACACACTTCAAAGGCATTTAATCATATATTTGGTGCCTGACTCCCTGGCACAGCACTTCTGTAGTCTCACAAAAGAGAGGCCAAAAGACAATTATGCAAGTTATAAACTCTTTTTGATGGAGATACCAAGTTCTTTGATGATTGTGTTTTCCTGGACTGGCCCTTGGGCAGATTGATTTACAGCAAATAATGGCTTTTTGTTTTTTCACTGCTAGAAGGATCTAAACTCCCCTTTTCCAACCTGTGCCTGTGCAGTGCCTGGATTATTTCTAGAGGTGACAAAGAAAAGTGTGTCTTTGTGGAGCAGTCACATAGGAGAAACTCCTGAAGGTCCATATATTGAAGAAGGTGTTGTATTCCCTTTCTCTGGAGCTAGAGACCCAAATAGCCAGGCATTTGTATTTTCATTTTCTTCAGGAGAATGCAGTGGCCCTTTGCACTGTGACAGCCCTTATCAGCAGGCTGGGGGAGCATCCTGAGGGAGAGAAATGCACTAGGAGCAGGTATCCACTGCTTTGTGGGAAAACAGAAATGCAGATTAAGATGGTTGTGGCTCTGGAGAGGTATATAAATAATTTCCATTAATTCTTTCTGCATCTGAAGAGAATATGGAGCCTGGTAATAGTCTTTACTTCCCACAACCATTTTTGGGGGGATCAAATACATTCCTGTGTCAAATTTAATCATGAATTTGGATATAGATTTTGAAAAAACATCAGAATTGTTTACCTGCTCTCAATTTGCTTGTCTTAGGGAGAAAGAAGAAAAAGCGATTTGTGTCTCCTCAGTCAGCCTTGTTCCTGTTCCCAAATGGCTTTTAGGAGCATAAAATCTCCTGTGTTTTCCCAGTAGCACAGAGTTATCCTCAGCTCTGTGTGTCACTGGGCTGAGCAGAGCTGGTTTATCTGCAGATAAAGATAAACCTTGGGCTCACAGTGGCTTTTGATTTCTCCATTTTCACTCCATCCCAGCACTTTTAGGCAATTCCTTGGGTTTTCCCCTTTCCCTTTGCAGCCTGATGTTCTGCTCAGCCCTTGCTCTGACGTTTAGCATTTTTTCCTTCCCATCCCTGTTCCCAGCAGGCGTTTCCATGGTGTGGGAGTGGAGTATAACATCCTTCTTGTCTCAGAGGTGTGAAAAAGCTCTTTCCTCCAGGAATTAAACAACCAATCCTCCATCCCCTCTCTGGTGTACTGGCATCTTAGCCCACAACACTGGTGTATATTTTAACCTTTAATGGTACTTTTTCTTTTTAGCCTCTCAGTAAAGTATGAACAGATGGTTGGAGACCTGGTGGGGTGTGTCTGGAGATCTTTTGATTATTCCCTATATCAGACAGCTGCAGGATTTTCTAATCTGAGGCTGCATTAATAGGCACAAAATGGTGAAGCATACTTCAGTTCTGACTGTTAGTGGAATGTTGATGGATACATGGAGTTTGCAGTGTCTGTCCTTAAATCCATACTTACAAAAGAAGGTGGGAAGTGCCCAGGTGTGTCAGGTTTGGTGTTTTGGCATCTCCATCATCTCAGGTGGAGATGCCAGGCAGGAAGAGCACACAAGTCCAGCTGCTTTTATAGAATCCCAGACTGGTTAGAAGGGACCTTAAAGCCCATCTGATCCCACCCCCTGCCATAGGCAGGGACATCTTCCACTGCACCAGGGTGCTCCAAGCCCCTTCCAGCCCAGCCTTGGACCCTTCCAGGGGTGGGGCAGAGCATTTCCAGCATTGCCAAGTGCCTGCTTCTGTTACAGCCTGGCACCAGTAATAACCTACACAGGGAAGTAATTACAGTGTGTCAAAGAATTAGGTAGCCCCTGAATGGGCTTCAGATGTGAAATAGTGGGGTTTCAATCCATTTGTGGCTATTTAGGCAGCCTGTTGACTCTTCCCTTCATCCTTTCACTCTAAGAAGGACAAATGGGAAACGTAAAGCCATCAGAAATCAATTAATCTGATCTGGGAACATGCCTATTAAAATGCCTTACTTACAAAGATCCAGGTACTCCACAGCAGAGCAGAATTCGGGAATGGGTATGGATCCCTGACCTGTGCATTTCTGTAAGCCTAGCCTGTTTGCATTACTCTTTTGTTTGGTTTACTTCTTTGTTTGGATTACTCTTTTGTGTGTTTGGATTACTTTTTTGTTTGGACTGTGAGCTTTCTATTTGTTTTAGGGTAGTTGAACCTTCTTTAGAAGGTATTTGACCTTAAATTGCTAGGGTGCACATTTAATTCTCAGCTCTAATATAAATCTAGGTGGATATTCTGGAATTTAAGAAAATAAAACCAAGAAAATGAGAATGGCTTTGTGAAATGTTTTCCAAATTCAACAGCTGAAGGATGTTGGATTTAGGAGCTCTCAGTGAAACTGGACTTGATGTGGGTTGTGGGAGAGAGCTCGGTGTGCTTCAGAGGTGATTAAAGCTCAGCCATTCCAAAAGATAATTACACTTGGCACCTGCCTCTCGACGTGATCCAGCCCTTCCCCCTGCAGGGTTTCTTTTTCTCACCTCTGGTGGCAGAGGGGCGCAGGGGCTCCCCAGTCTCACCCTGCGCTCTGTGCTGCCGGAGCTGGGGCAGCGTGTCCGGGGCTGGCTGTGCTCCGTGCCCGCTCCAAGGGGCTGGGGAGGGCTCCCTGTGCTCTGTCCCCGCTCTGCCCCAGCCTGGCTCTGCCTCTGCACTGGTGTCACAATATTGACTTGCAAACGCGAAGCTTTTGGGCCAGTTGCTATGGTTACCCCTCAGAATGGAGACTCCGGTCCCCGGCAATACATTCCCAGCCTTAATGAAATGCACAGCAGCGTGTTCAACTTGTAAACCCGACGTGGATATCGCTAAGCAACATCCATCCGTGATTTGCCATAATTACTGCTGCCTGCTCCGCACCATTGAAATGCTGGAGCACAAGGCTTCCTCCTCCACTGCATCAAATATTTTTCTGCAGTGGCTTTGCAGTCTCTCAGACCTGTGATGTTTCATAGTCCCTTCACAGTTGCAAAGAACTGAGTTTGACCTCTGAATTATTCACACCTCCAGACCCCATCTCTCCAATCTCCTTCCTGCTCATTCAGTCCCAGAAATTTATCTTAAAGACCTTCATTTCTTTTGCCCTAGATTCAAAATGTGAATCCAACTAATTTCCTCCAAGCTGCTTCTTATGTATCTGAAGAGATCCAATTCCTCCAACCAGTGTTGGTGTTGAATTAAAATGTGTCTGTGGAACTGTTTACTCCAGAATCTTCTCCAGGAGGAGCCAATGCCTCAAGTCTTCTAGAATCCCAGACTGGTTTGAGTTGGAAGGGACCTTAAGACACATCTTGTTCCAATCCCCTGCCGTGGGCAGGGACACCTTCCAGTAGACCAGGTGGAAGTTTTCTGCTTAGAGCTTTTATTTAGGGTCTATCCTGAACAAGGTGTTTGTTTTATCCAGCAGTTTGAGAAGCAGAATAAAACCAGACCCTGGTTAGAAGTCCACATTCTAGCCTTCAAGTCAAAACATTAATTGCAATTGCAGTTCTTGAATTACTTGCCTTGTGCAGGCAGTTGGGGTGGTTGGGAATATCTCCCCCAGATTCCTTGAGTCTGATTCCTTGTGTTCTGTGAATATTTTCCATGTACAGCGCCAGAGCTGCCAATCATAGAGAGGAAGAACTGGTTGATTTATCTGCTCTACGTCCGCAGAGACTATGAGGAGTGTAAGGTAAGAGCTGCCTCCAGAATGCAGGAATCATTTTACTGATGTTGTGAAAAAACAGTTTTCTTGACAGTTTACAAACCACCCTCTTTCCTGACTTCTTTTAGAATAAGGCACCAAGAGAAAACACAAGTAAAATGACTTCAGTGTTCTCCAATCCTTGGCTACCTTCAGGATCCGAGGGTGCAGCTCTCTGGAGCAATCTGTGAGCTCAGGGTGTCACTGGGAGGGGAGAAGTAGAAAGAACTGCAAAACCTCTGTTGTTCCAAGTGATGGATAGGGTTTTCCAAACTGATAATAACACAGTTCCACAGTGCAGGTTTCTCAATGGTACTACAGAGACTCTATGAAAACACTTCAGTTGAAGGGAACATTACTACCAAGTGTAAATAAAAAATACCCTGGTTACTCTTGAGCAAAATTCTTTCATTTTACACATGATCCATGGCATCATTCATCTTGGGCTTGGTGAGTAGTTTGGAACTGGTTGTTTAGGATTATAATGGTAAGTGGACTAAGAAAATAGCAAATTATTATTTAACAGTGTGTTTTCCTGATAAAGTGAACACAAGAGGATGATGCACCCATGGGCAGGAAGAGGGGACAAGAGTTGCCATTCTGATTGTGGCATGTGCAGCAAAGATCTGAAAAGATTTTTGGCTTCTGAAACACCAGGTTGGTCAGGACTTGCCTCTGCTGGAGAGGTCCTGGGGGTGCTTAGGAAATGGGCATGCTGGAGGAATTTCATTTAGCTCTTAATTAACAGAGCCAGGGAGTTGCATCATTACAGTAATTTCCTCTCAGATGTTGGTTTGCATAGATAGAAACACAAGTTGGACTAGCCCTCAGAACAGAAAATTGTTTCCCTTTTTTGTTGTCTGACTGGAGTTTCTTGGTGTGATTCTGTGTTGATTGTTTCTGTGATGGGATGTGGAATCACAGAATACAGAAAAGAAAATTATCTGCAGCTTAGGAAACCAGAGAAAATAACAAATGAATGATATAAGGACAACACTGACATCTCCATGTCTTCATCAGTCATGGAGGCAAGGAAATAGTGGGGGAAAATAGAGAGAAGACAGCTAATAAATACTCCTCTGCTTGGCAGGGCAGCTTTCCTTTTTCTCAGAGCTCACAACACAGTGTTTTTGCAGTAAAACTGGAAGATTCCAGGACAGTTTGGGGATTGTTAAAATTCATTAGTTTAGTCTCAGTAAGAAACAAGTGACCTGTTGTGGTAATTAATTTTGGTCTTTCCTGCTCAGTGCTTTAAAATGCTCCCTCTCTATCACACAGGGTTTTTTTTAAATCTCCCACAGTTTTCAATGAAGTAAAAGGCCATTAAAAACTGTTTATTTACTGACATCAACTCCCCAGAGTGAAGGCATTAAAATGATTTTGACCCTTCCAATGCTGCTGAGCAAGGTGCCAGGCAGACATCCCTGAGAGTCTGCAGCTGCAGCATCCCCTGGGATGACAGAGACTGGTTGGTCTCCTGCCAGTTGTGTCTAAATTCTGTCATCAGCACCTTAAATAAACTTGGGGGGGGGTGAAATCTGGGATTAGAGATCATATTCCTCAGCTGAGAGCCTTTTGCTGTAGGACTTTTTAGGGTTTATAGAATTAATCAGATTTCTCCAAAAGATAGCTCTCTATTGCCCTCTCTTGCTCTGAGAATCTGGGCTTATGTAGATGGAACAATCCAGAGTATCCAAACTGAGGAGATGTTGGTTATTTCTGAGTACAGTGTTTTATAATCATGCACTTTGTGAAGAATTACATAGATAAATTAGCAGGTACAGGTGAGGGAAGAGCAGCTCAGGCCTGTTCTTCCTTTTCCTTCCTCTCTTTACAAGTGAGAATTGTCAATAAGAACTTTACTTCTCAGTAGTAGCTTCTCAATTAATACCTTCTCAAGAATAACTTTCTCAATAGTAGTTTTCCTCCCATGTCCTGTATTTGAGGTTCAGTTTTCGGGTCCTTCACTTCTGTTCCTCTTGGAGGCAGGGGATGCTGGTACTGACCATACACCTCTGAAATGCCAGATGAGACCAGGTCACTGCTCACCCAGACATTATTCTTACCCCCCTGTATCTCTTCCACTTCTGCACAAAAGAGGAGCCTCAGAGCAGAAATTATGTTCTTGATTCCTATCCAGGGTGTTCATCCTCCCAAAGGTGGGACCAGTTGTGACTATGGAATATATCCAAGCTGCAGCCACCCACCCCAAACTGGGAGCTGCATTGGATGCAGCCAGCAAGAATTTACATTTTCATCAGGCTTTTTCCCCGGTTCACTCCTCAATTGTTCTTTTGGCTTTCATTGACTCAGCTGCAGTTGCTCCAGTTCAATTTATTTCTTCAAAAAGGGCCTGGACCAGTTGCTCCAGTTCAATTTATTTCTTCAAAAAGACCCTTATCAGCAGAGGATGCTTTCAGAGGTGCCTCCAGGCGTTCTCCCCAGGTAGTATCTAATTATCTTTGGGAATAGGAATGAACAGAGGAATATTAAGAGGGCCACAGTGTTCCTGGCACAGAGCTCTGTTGTGTGCACTCTGTGGTTGTCCCAGTCATGGTCCAGTGCCCTTGTTAGAGGTGGGGTTGTGGTTTTTGTGACTGGAACCAAATCTCTGGAATCAGTTTTGTTAAAATGATGTGAGTTTACAATTTTGTCCTTCCAGGCTGTCATCAAAGAGCAGCTCCAGGAGTCCCAAGGGCTCTGTGAATACGCTGTCTATGTTCAAGGTATGTCTGAAAATCATTTTGCTAAAGCAGGTCACCCCTGATTTGAGATACAGAGAACAGTATAGGGGAAAGGTGAGAGAAGCATAGAATTGTTATGTCAAAAATACATCTCTCTGCTTGCTCCATTTATTTTTGACGTTTGGAGTTTTCACATGAAAAAGGCAGATTAAATGTCCTGTTTTCTCTGTATTTATCATCAGTTCTTCTTTGGGTTATGGGCTCCTGGCCTTCAGTGTGTTGATGTGTGTTTGATTCTGCTACATATGCATGTTCCCTGTTTGTTACTCATCCCAGGTGATCACTGTCTCACCCCTTGCTCTGAGGATGGTATTCCTCTTCCTGCCCTGCCCTCTGCCCCCTAAAAAATGCCAAAATGTGGCATTCCAATTCCAAGTGCCATGGTGGGGGACAGTGGAGATTTACTGGCAGGGACATACTGCAGCCTGGAGAGGCTGGGGAGGGGAGAAATCCAGACTGCATCTGTACAAGCAACTACCCACGATTTAAAGCTTAAAGCTTTTGTTCTGACCCCCAAATTTCTCCAGGCACACAGGGTCCTGCCCTCAGACACAAACTGCTGGTGCTGCAGGAGGGGGAAGCACCAGAGAGCATTGATGTGATATATCTGTGCTCCCCCTTCTTTCCTTACATTTTTCCTGCTGAGAATGGAATCATTTGCCTGCTGTATGTTGTCTTACAGCTTTGATATTTCGCTTGGAGGGGAAAATTCAAGAATCTCTTGAACTTTTCCAGACATGTTCCATTCTGAACCCTCGAAGTGCTGACAACCTCAAGCAGGTGGCTCGATCCCTGTGAGTTGTGTTTTATTTGTTGTTTCTCTTGGATGTGCCACCCAGGACCTTCCATGCTTTGTTTTTCTCTTAGGCTGCTTAATTCCAGACATGTTTCCTCCTTATCAACACTTGGCTTGGCTTCCAAAAGCGTGGGTTGTTCTTTAGGCAGAATTTCTGTTATCTGCCTGGCTGCTGTGTTTTCTTTTTCTTTGGGCTTCAGACAGAAAGGTGATACTGATTTCAAGGTCCTGAGCTACAGGTGCTGACCTGAGCTGGGCAGACTTGCCCTTCAGAGCCTTTGCTGTTGCTGAGTGTTGTGTTTTGTCTCTTTCCTTGGAGACAAAAGCAGGCTGCAGAGCCTGAGCACTCATTCCTTCCATCCCCAGTAGTGTCAGGATGGATGGCCTTGGTCCTGAGAGGGAGCAGTGTTGAGATTGTAAACTTCTCCTGCAGATCTCTGGAGATGCAGCAGATAGGATCATTTCTCACTGGCAAAGGTGATAGTGGCTGCACAGCAGGGTCTGAAAACAGGAAAGACGTAAGAATTGCCTTCCTTTTGCAGGTTTCTCCTGGGGAAGCATAAGGCAGCCATCGAAGTGTACAATGATGCAGCAAAACTCGATGAGAAGGACTGGGTGAGTGTTCAGGGAGGTGCAGATCCTTGGAATAGCTGCAAACTTGTCCCAAGCCAAGGTGAGCTCACACTGCCTGTGGTCTGAGCCTGGTTTGGATCACAGGAGCCAAATCCCATGCCTTGAGGCAAATCCCTGGCTTGGGGCACAGAGGATGGAGCAACGTGTTGGAACTTTGCCAAGGATCAGTTTTAACATAACCACATCTGTACTTTAAGGGAAGTATGGGGAGAGTTTGGAAGCCTCAGTTATTAAAATTTGCTTGAGTAATTGGGAAAGCTTTTGTAATGCAAAACATCTTTGAAAATACAGGAGCAGTGATTAAATTAGCTCTTTTGTATAAAAAGACAAAAAGAGAGAAAGAGCATTGCAAAGAAAGGTGTGACAGTGGGTGAGGGAGAGGCCATGCCTTGCAGCCTTCTGAAGGTGCCTGTTTTGCCTGCAGAAATGTTTCTAAAGTAGGCTTGCAGTATGTGAGCTCATTTTTTTGTTTCTCAGTACATCTAAAATTCAGGATAGAGGAGAGCTTTGGTGTTATTCAAATCACCCTGTGCCAGACAACTCAGAAACCTTTTGTATCACATGTCTTTTTTCCACCTGCATTTCCAGTGCTTGGCACGCCTGTAACCCTATTTACAACCCAGCAGGCAGATGCCAGTGGGTTTTTTGATTAGTTATTCCCCATTCCTGGCTCAGCACTGGAAGCAGAATCAGTCTGTGCTCTTCTCTCATTCTACAATCTGCAGCAGCCTGGAGTCACTGATTCAGTTCTGCACAGCTGGAGAGGCCGTGTGGAGGAAAACAGGTTAATGGGGAAGTAAGAGAGTTTCCTGTGAAAGGTCAAGGCTGTCTAAGCTGATGAATCAGTGAAATGCTCACCAGAATAAAATAAGGAATTGGGAGTACCTTGCTTTTCAGGGATGTGCTGGGGTGGGGAAGGTGCTTTGTGTGTTAAACTCTGGGTGAGGAATTAGAGGCATTGACAGTCCCTACAGTGTCACCAGGGCATTCAGGATCCCTAAGGGATCTTCCTACCCTGTGCAGAATTGTTTAGGATGCCAGAGGGATATTAGATATTCCAGTGCTCAAGTTGTCATTTGGAAAATTAGGCACAGCTTCCAGTTTTGTCCAGCTGGCTTGGACACTGTGCATGTCCTACTGATGTACAGCCAGACTGAGTCACCCATGAGGGCAGAAAGTTTTAGAGAGTGACACCACAATGAAGAAACCACTCTCCTTGTTTTCTGAAGAGGATATGTCTGATCTCTCAAAAGAGATTTGTCATTTCTGTGGGTTTTGTCTCAGTGGACTGTAATGATTCATGTACAACTCCACTTAAGCTCTGTAGATGCCTGAAGTAACTGGAATTTATAGGTTTACTTGCTCTACAAAGCAAGAAGGGTGTGGGCAGTCAAAGGGCTCTCCTGCTCTGGGTCAGTGTTGTCAGATTTTATTTCATACCTTGTGCTGATTTGTTTTTTTGTTTGGTTTTTCTTTCATTTTTTTTATGCAGGAGATCAGCCACAACCTGGGTGTGTGCTACATGTACCTGAAACACTTCAACAAGGTAATGTCAGTGGGAAGCAAGGAAGCATCCCAGAAATTTCACTGGCTTTGGTAGCTTGAAATGGATCATTTGCAGCAGGAGGTATCAAGAAAGTTGTTTTGCTTCAGTGTTTTGCTTCTGGAAGCAAAGGTTTGTGAGCTGTGTCTGCATTTGTGTGTTGAATTACTCTGAGTCAGCTGCAAGTCAGTGAGGTTGTATAAAGGGAGATCAGCCTGGGGCAGGGCTGATCTAAGAAAAATCTAAGATTTTTCAGAGAGCATTTCTGGTTTTAAAGGGAATGTTTGAGAAACCTCAAACTAGACAGAAAATGGGCTGTGCTCCAACAAGAGCTGCTTCTGTGTCTGAGCCCTTTAAAGCCAGCCCCAGGAACACTGCTGGCTCTGTAGGAGCAGCAGTCCAGGTCCATCCACTTGAAGCAAGAGAAGGGTGATGGTAAAACCCCAAGACCATTTCCCCAGCTCAAACTGCTGCACCTCATGCAGAGAGTTCCTGAAGGAAGCCTCAGCTCCTTGGGTCTGGCAGGATTCAGAGGGAAGGAGTTATGGGGTTGTTTGCTGGAGGTACTGCAGATCCCTTTTTTCTCCATGGGAAGGATTTGTTCCTGTGTCTGAAACTCCTTTTGAGCTAAACCTGGAGTTAGTAAAGGAGTTTTGGAAGTTGAAATGCAGTTTTATTCCCAGATCTGAGCATGCCATTCCCAGTTCCTCACTTAACCATCCCCTGAATGCTGGTGGTGAGCACTGAGCTATCTCTGATCCAGCTGCTCTAAGGGAAACACCAGATTCTGACCCTTTTTGTTCCCAGTTTGGCCCAGCTCCTCCCTGCTACCCTTGCAGCAAACCCCAGCTGTGCCCCCTGTTCAAGGCATCCCTGTGAAAAAACAGCCTCTGGAGTTTGGGTTCACACTTGGGATTTGTTGTCTGCACTGACACCTTCCAGCCTGGGACCTGCTCACACCTCACTGAGGTTTTCATTTCCTCACTGCTGGAATCAGCGTTTTAAGGAAGAAAAGCTGCAAAGTATCAGTTCACCCAGCAAATCCAGAGCGTCCCTCAAGCCAAACAAACCCCAATCCAGGAGCAGGCCAGTGCACATCTCCTCCTTGGGAGGTCATTGCCTCTTGCTTGGCTTGAAGGTGTTGCCTTTGTCTGCCTCTAAAAGCAGGCAGCTGCTGGTGCAGAGCCTGTTCCAAGGATTAGCTGGGCTGGGGTTTGTGTTCTCCAGGTGCAGGGGATGTTTTTTGGCTGTCCTCTTTCCCTGGCTGTTGGGGATTACTCATGTTGCTTTGATGAGAGCTCTGTAATCATTTATTATTTTTTTTTTTTATTCTCTGTGGTTGTGTTTTTAGGCACGAGACCAGCTCAACAATGCCCTGGAGCTCAACAGACACGATCTGACCTACATGATGCTGGGCAAAATTCACCTCTTGGAGGGGGAGATGGATAAAGCCATTGAAGTATATAAGAAAGCTGTAGAGTAAGAAATATCCCTTTTTCCCATCTGCCTGTTCCCATCCTATGCCAGGAGAAAATTGATTGATGTCCCAGATCTGAATTGAGGTCATGATTAAAAAACTAATGGTAATTATGGGGGCTCTGAGCAAAGCTGGCACTTCCAAGCACTTCAGCTGTCTCTGTTCCTGCTGACAGTGTGGCAGGGAAGAAGGGAGCTGTTGGAAGGGCTGCCAGAAAAAAAAGTGGAATAACAAATGGATGGAGATGCCTGGGTACAAAGTGATCCAAAACTGACTTCATCCATCCCAAAGGTTTATCTCCCAAAACAACATAACCCTGACAGTCCATCCAAAATCCCTGCCTGGCTGTCACTTGCTGCTTTCCCTCAGAGCAGTTTGTGGCTGAGGGAGATGTGCTGGTGCACAGGGAGTTTCTCCCACCCCATCACTGCTCCTTAGTGCCCACCTCTCCTTGTTTTAGGGCATTCCCAAGCATTGCCAGTGATTTCAAATGTAGCTTTGCCAGGGAGGCCAGCACTAGAGAGAAAATCAGTGTGTTGGGAGCCATGGGTGTATGGATGGATGCTGTGTTTCCTGACATGTCTGCCCTCATGCTGCCTGATGGTGGGTGGAGTTGGGCAGACATTTGGACTAATCTGGAATGTTTATTACGTAAATAATCCTTGCTAAGCATCTTACCAGGTTTATATTCTTATCCTGGTGCTCCCCTGCCCTCCTTTCTTCTTCATTCCTTTTTATTCCTGGGGGTTTTTTTTCTCATCTGCCTATTACATTTTTCTTGCTGTTTCCAGCTCCAGGATATTCTGTTATTCCATATTTATGTTCCACCAGGCAGAGGTGGTTTTGTTCTGGTTGAAGTTTAGAGGTGCCAGTGTGAGTGTGCAGATCAGATTTTTTTAAGTCTTTGTAGCAGGGAATTAAAAACTGACTCCTGCTGAGGTGTGTGAGACCACAAATTGTGTCTCTCTCTGTTTTGTCCTTTTTTTGTTGTGGTTTCCTTCCTGTTTATTTGTAATCTTTTTATAAGGTGAAGTAAAATTGTGATGGGGAATGTGTAGCATCCATCAGGAATGCTGAGGATTGTCTGTCCTACATGGCCCAAGAGGCTTAGGATGGATGGATTTACAGGGTAGTTTATGAGAGATGATGGAAAATCCCATTTTGTATTTCCAGGTCACTGATTCAGACTCACTTTGAAGCTTAACAAAACCACATTATCTTATTTTGTGTCCAGATCTGTTTCACAGAGCCTTGTGCCTTCCCACTGACAACCAGGAGGTATTTGGGAAGCTGAGGTGTGATGTTATTCAGAGGAAGTCTCCATGATGGCAGTTGTTCTAATATTTGTTTTTAATAATAACAATTTAATTTCCTGGATTGCTACAACAGTAATGTAGCATCAGAATTCCATGTTCTATTTTTACCCTGTTCTAGAAGGGCTGAAAAGCAAACCCAGCCCTTTGGCTTTTGTGTTCCAGGTTTTCTCCAGAAAACACAGACCTCCTCACAGCCCTGGGCCTACTGTACCTGCAGGTACTAAATGCTGTTACTGTTACAAAAACTTTTTTATTTTCAATGTAACCATGTTGGATTTTTTGTAGAGTTAATTTCTATCCACCTTCCCATTGCTTACACATGCTTCTCTGCAGACTGAATTTAACAGGACAGAACTTGCTTTTCTGTATCTTCTCACTGCTGCTAAAGCAAGCTGATTCCCTGGAGCAGAGCCAGAGCAGGAATTCTGTTTGGCAACCGCCCTAACTCTGTTATAAATCCTCCAAGTATAACAAAACATGACTAGTCATTACCTTGTTTCTGCAGCAGGAGTCTTGCAAGTTATCCTGAAAAAGCAGCCATGAAATTGTGAGTGTTAATGCACCATAAAGGAAAATCAGGATCAATTTAAATAACAAAGGTGTGCTTATCCTTGTGTCTGTGAAATGGATGGGAAGGGCTGGATTATTCCAGAAGCTGGCTTCTCAAAGAGTGAGCAAGCAAAAAAGAACAGGCAGTAGTGTCTGAAAGGAGGAGGAGGCCCCAGAGCTGCTCCCAGGGGAGAGCCCCTCTGCTCTGGAGCCAGGCTGGGAGAGCTGGGGGTGCTCACCTGGAGAGGAGAAGGCTCCAGGGAGAGCTCAGAGCCCCTGAGGGGGCTCCAGGAAAGCTGGAGAGGGACTGGGGACAAGGGATGGAGGGACAGGACACAGGGAATGGCTCCCACTGCCAGAGGGCAGGGATGGGTGGGATATTGGGCAGGAATTCCTGGTTGTGTGAGGGTGGGCAGGCCCTGGCACAGGTGCCCAGAGCAGCTGTGGCTGCCCCTGGATCCCTGGCAGAGTCCAAGGCCAGGCTGGACACTGGGGCTGGGAGCAGCCTGGGACAGTGGAGGGTGTCCCTGCTCATGGCAGGGGTGCAGTGAGATGAGCTTTAAATGAATTCAGTTGAAACCACAGCATCACAGGATGGCTTGGAAGGGGCCTTAGAGCTTACCTGGTTCCAATCTATAGGATTTAAGTGATTCCAAGCTCTCACATGCTCATTTATGGCCACAGTGAAGCTCACTAACACCTGCAGTCCATGAGAAGACAAGGGAAGGGAAATCACCTGAACAGGAATGCCCTGGGGAGACATTTGTGGTGAGGAAATTGGGGATGTGCAGTGTAGAAGTTTGTAGCCTGTTTTCTGGGATAGAGAAAGAAGAGACCTGTGAGCCCAGAGCTCATTTGTGGTTGGGTCAGAACACTGAATCCAGCTGAATCAAATTCTTAGAATCTGTTCTGTGAATTATCAAACAGGAACATGTGTATGTGTAATGGGAGCACTGTAAAACTCACTTTTCTGCCTATATAACTGAACTAGAAATTCTGGTGCCCACAAACTCTGTATTCTCCTTCTTAACTCCCCTTTTTCCTGAGCTTCTGATGCTTATGTACTCCTTTTCCCAGACTGGGGATTACCAGAAGGCTTTTGAACACCTTGGAAACGTCCTGACCTACGACCCAGGCAACTACAAGGTATGGTGAGGAGTGGAAATGAACCAGCTGAACCATGAGGGGACACCACCTAAAGCTGATTCCACTGTCAGAGCTCTGCCATCTGCATCTGGGGCCTGGAGAGGCTGGAAAGGATCCTGCCCAGAGAACTTTTTGTGACACACATTTCTGGGATCTTTCCCTGGGTAGGGAGATGTGAGTGGAGGTAGGGAAAGGGAAGGAGGCAGAATATGGGATGTTAAATTGATCCCTTTTGGTTTGTTATCTGAAGTTGCATCAAAGCCAGGTGGAATTTACTTTGGAAGGAAGATTTTCTGGATTTCAAAAATCCCAGAAGAACTGTGCCAGGTCCCTTGTGATCCAAGTGATACTGCATTTTATTATTCTCCCATCTGCTGATACCCTGAGCTTCCAGCTGCTGTGTATATTTCCTTGGCTCTGGCCTGGAAAGCTGAGCTTGGTGTCTAGGTTTCATTCCTCATTGTGAAACTGCTTCCCTTTTGGGGCTGTTACTTCATTTCTCTCCTTTTTTCCCCTGTTAGCGATGCAGAGCATTGAAATGTGTGGTTGACAAACATGAGTTGTTGTGAAAACACCTTTACACTTAGGAATTTTACTTGGCACTGTGAAATCTTAAAAAGGACTTAACTAGTGTGGTTTAAATATAGTGTGTTGTACTCACTTCTTTTTTTTTTTCCCCATGCATATTCCCATTAATTTGCAGTATCAGCCAGTCAGTGTGAACTAGGAGAGCTTTGCTGCATGTCTTGCTTGAGTACATTTTACTCCCCACTTGACTTGCACCAGAACTACTTCTATCTGTGCTTGGTTGTAAAAAGAATCTTTTAGTGCATTGATATTTTCAGAGCCTCAGACATTAAGAAGTACTTCTGTCACCCCAAAAAACACCCTAAACATTTGCAATGTCATGCTGCAATACTTGTGGAATCATAGACTCACAGAATGGTTTGATTTGAAAGGAACCTTAAAGCCCATCCTGTTCCACCCCCTTTCCACTATCCCAGGGTGCTCCAAGCCCCATCAACATGGCCTGGGACACTTCAGGGATGGGACAGCCACAGCTGCTCTGGGCAAACTCATTTCTGAGACAGTTATGATTAAAATGGTGCAGGAAGAGGCAGACTCAGGCTTGTTCTTCACCCTGTGTTCTGCTCTGTGGTGGGAGTTTCCAGAATCCCCATCTGCTCCCACTGTTGGTCTTGGCAGTCCTTAGAAGTGAGATGGTTGTTCCTGAGATGGTTTCAGTTTAATCACGTTGTCCTCTGGTGTTCTTGCTGTGTCTGAGCACGCAGGGCTGTGAGTGGGTTGCTGTTTCTCGTCCCCAGGCCACGCTGGCTGCTGGCAGCATGATGCAGGCCCACGGCGATTTCGATGTCGCCCTGTCCAAGTACAAGGTGGTGGCCAGCAGTGTCCCTGAGAGCCCCCCTCTCTGGAACAACATTGGCATGTGCTTCTTTGGGAAGAAGAAATACGTGGCAGTAAGTATCCAGGTTCCATTTTGTCTCACATCTGCATCCAATTTCATGCAAGCACAAGATTCCTGCCGTGTCGAGGCTGTTTTAGCACATTTATCCCTCGTTTTCCAAGGCTGTCAGCTGCCTGAAGAGGGCAAACTACCTGGCTCCCTTTGACTGGAAGATCCTGTACAACCTGGGCTTGGTGCACCTCACCATGCAGCAGTATGCCTCAGCCTTCCACTTCCTCAGTGCTGCCATCAACTTCCAGCCCAAGATGGCAGAGCTCTACATGCTCCTGGCAGGTATGGGATGCTCCCTGTGCATCCCTCCTGGGAATGCCACAGCACAGACTGGAGGTGTGGGATGAAGTAAAGGAACTCAGTACAAAGGCTTTACTGAGGAGCTGTTGCCCAGTCTCTTCTCTCTGGGGAAACAGAAGGGAAAACTGCAGGCAGAGCCAGATTAAACATTGGAAAAGACTTGACACATGTGAGACTGGGGTTGGATTGTCTAAGGAATGTGTGTGGGTTTCCAGCACTGGATATTTTTGGGATGAAACCAGATAAACATGTCAGAAGTGACATTGTAGGGTTAGATGGGATATTGGGAAGGAATCCTTCCCTGGGAGGGTGGGGAGGCCCTGGCACAGGTTGCCCAGAGCAGCTGTGGCTGCCCCTGAATCCCTGGCAGTGTCCAAGGCCAGGTTGGGCAGGACTTGAAACAACTTGGGCTAGTGGAAGGTGTCCCTGTCCTTAGCAGGGTTGAGACTGAATGAGCTTTAAGGTCACTTGCAACCCAGTCCATTCCATTCAGTAGGGTTAATCCTGGCAGCAATTCCAGACAACCCTGCTGACACCTATTTTATGACATTCAGAATTGTCCTAAAAATCAGCTGCTTGTGAAACATCTCCTCCTGTGTGTTTTGCTTTGGTGCAGTTGCTCTGACCAACCTTGAAGACATCGAGAATGCCAAATGTTCCTATGAACAAGCTGTGGCCTTGGACAAGTAAGTCTTTGTCAGAGCTGTCACTTGTTTGCTCTTTGCCTCCCTGCACCTCATTTCCTTTTCCTCTCACTGTACCTCAACCCTAAATGGTTTGTAGTAGGGAAATACTTTTATTCTTGTAGCTGTGCAAGTGACATTGTTAAAACTTTTTTAATTCAAGTCAGCTCTGAGAAAGGAAAGAGGATTTTATTTCAGAGCAACCCAGAGCTGTTTTTTATTTTGCTGTTTGGTTAGTGAGTCAGTGGTGATGACTTTGGATGCCAGCCCTCCTTTTGGTGAGTGTTTATACACAGTGGAGCAGATTGAATAGGAGAAAACAGATTTTTTAACCCAAAGTTTGAGCACAGTGCAGAGCAATGAGATGCCTGGGGTAGAGCCTGTTCGAATTGGGCAGAGGGAAGATTTTTAGCTGGGAGAATGTGCAAGAAGTTTGTATAAAGCAAGTAAAAGGGCAGCTCCTTCATTACAAACATCTGTGTTTGCAGTCTAGGTCATAAAATCAGAGCACTTGGTTTCAGAAATGTTAAGCTGAACTTTAGAGCGTGTCATCATTTCAGGCAAAAAAATCAAAATTACCTCATATTTATTAATAGTTTTGTTTCTCTCTCCATTTTACTGTGAATATTTGCACACTTAGACCTACCAGCACTGGTGAGCCCTCAGTCTGTCTGCAGGTGACAGAGCAGTACCAAAAGCGCTTCCATCTGCAGGGGCCACACAAGGTGGTGACAGATGAGACACCAGGGAGAAATTCTTCCCTGGGAGGGTGGGGAGGTCCTGGCACAGGGTGCCCAGAGCAGTTGTTGCTGCCCTGGAAGTGTCCAAGAATAGGTTGGAAGGGCTTGGAGCAACCTGGGCTAGTGGAAAGTGTCCCTGACCATGGCACAGAGTGGCACTGGATGGGCTTTAAGGTCTTTTCCCACCCCAACCATTCCATGATTCTATTCCTAATCAGCTTTTCATGCCTGGCAAGGCAGGACAGGACCTTAAAGGCAGCTTGGACTCCTTAGTCTGGGGCTTGTGTGCTTTGCTCAGAGAGGAGGAGCAGTAAATGAGCTCTACAACTTTGCCCAAGTATTTGGCACTTGGGCAATGCTCCAGCTCTATGGTCTGACCAAGAAAATAATCCCTCATCAAAGCAAAAATGAATTCCAGCTGCCAGAGCCTGCTGGGGGAACATCCAGACTGTGAGGCTGGTTCAGCTGACATGCTGTGGGTTTTAGCCAGTTATGGTGTGGCTGAATCTGTGTCCCCACAGGTCTCCTTTGCTGGGGTGTTCAGAGCTGTTTGGGATGAAGTTTGGTTGGTTTCCATCACCAGGAATGCTTTTGTAGAGGCCTGGGTGCCATGCTGGGGGCTGGAATGGAAATATCTTGGAAAACTCTTTAGAAAAAGGTGTTCCACTCCTGGTTCTGGCTTGTAACTATCCTTTCTGTGGGTGCCCAGCTCTTGACTTTTCTCTGACTGTCATATTGCCTCTCAGCTCTTGACGGCAGTGAAATAGCTCTGTCAGGTTCAATTAATTTTAAAATTGGCTCTTCCCAGGACTGTCTGATCTCCTCAGTGTTTTGGCAAAGACAGGGAGGAGGGCTTATTCTGTGGTGGGCTCAGCATTCCAGTTTCCTAGTTAAAGGAGAAGCCATGGTTATAAATGCAGTGAGATTTCTTCTGAGAGTTGCCTTCTTTGCACTGGGATGGAGAGTCAGGGCCTGAAGGTTATGCTTCATTTATTGCCCAGTGCCAGGGATCCTTCCCTGCTGCATTGATCCAGAGGATGTTCCCTCTGCCTTGGCCATGGATGGTTCCAGTTATCCCAGGCATGCTCCAGGAGAGGGCACCAGTCCCTCACTCACGTTTCTTGTCAACCCACGGAGCATGGGAGCATCCGTGCCTGGCCTGTGTGCAGGGGTGCTCCTGTGGGGCCACACAGGGAGCTGTGAGCAGGCAGAGCTCCTGCAGCCACTCTGGCTCTCCTGGCCACGCCAGAGGAGAGGAGTAATGTATCCCAGTGAAGGAGATGGATTGTTTGGAAAATGAGAGTGTGTGGAGCAGTTCTGCCTTGTGAAATCTTCATTCAGAAGGGGAGGCAGGAGTGTGCAGGTGCCTGTGTTCAACTGTAGCAGTGCCTGCAGTTGTGTGTGGTTTTGCTGGGGGAAGGAGAGAGAAGAGGTGAGGACATGAAATGAAAACAGCACATTCTGTGCTGTGTCAGGTTATAAAATAAAACCCAAGAGCAGGGCTCTGTTGCACTGTCTTTCCCATGATGAGCTGCTCTCCAGCAGATTGGGAATGCTGGAAGAGTCTGAGGTAAATCAGAGGAAGATCATCTATCTCAGTATGACAAAATGGGAATGCTGGGATGGTCTGAGGTAAATCAGAGAAAGATCATCTATCTCAGTATGACAAAATGGGAATGCTGGGATGGTCTGAGGTAAATCAGAGAAAGATCATCTGTCTCAGTATGACAAAAGCCCCCATCACTGGTGGGGCTGGGAGACCAGGAGAGTCCCAGGCTGGCCCCAGGTGCACGGAACTGGGTGTTGGAAGTGGGAGGCAGTCAGGGAGGGAGTTGTGTTGCCACCAACACCGGGGGCCTTTGCAGAGCCCAGCACTGGGTGTGTCATCAGGCAAGAGGTTCTGAGCCATGCTCCCCAAGGACTTTGGCTGTAGCCTCTGCCAGTGCCAGACACTGAGGTGTGTCCAGCTTCGCTGCTCGGGCACATCCGAGCACTGTTGCAGCCAGAAGCGTTCCCACAGGGAGGGTGATGCATCCCACGTGTCTGCTGCAGGTGCAACCCCCTCATCAACCTGAACTACGCTGTCCTGCTCTACAACCAGGGTGACAAGGAGGGGGCCCTGAGGCAGTACCAGGAGATGGAGAGGAAGGTCACCGTGGCCAGGGAGAGCAGCGCGCCCGACTTCGACCCTGAGGTTTGTGCTGGGCTCAGGAGCAGCCCCAGGGCTGGCAGCAAAGGGGGACAAGGTTGGGCTTTGAGTCCAGTTATTAGGAAGAAATTCTGCTCCTGAGATTTTCTGAGCAGAGCGGGTGCCTGCTGAGAGCTGCTGGCTTCTTTCTGCTCTTTGAAGCCCAGTTCTTCAATCAATACACAGCAAGACAGGATTCCCTCTTAATTAAGGGACTGAATTAGCAGAGATGTTTCCCTCAAGCACCGAGCTGTAGCCAGCTCTGCACAGATCTTTTCTTGTAGGGTTTTTTTGATGGTGTTGTTGACTTTATTGTTATCTGAAGTGTTCCTGCTTACAGTGCTCTTCTCTTTTTGCTTCTCGAGAAGATGGTGGAGATGGCCCAGAAGATGGGAGCTGCCCTGCAGGTTGGGGAGAGCCTGGTCTGGACCAAGTCTTCTAAAGAGTCCAAATCCAAGCAGAAAGCTGCTGTGTCAGGGAAATCCAGCTCTCAGCAGCCTTTGGGCTCCAACCAGGCCCTGGGTCAAGCCATGTCCTCTGCTGCAGGATATGGGAAAACCATGCAGCTCCCCCCAGGTACATCTCCTCTGCTGTTCTTTCAAGTAGAGATGTGGGAGGGAAGAAGAGAAATCTCTCTTCCTTTTGGGAGCGTTACAGCATATGTTTGGGAAGGGATTGACTTGCTCACACAGCAGTGAGGGCAGGGTTTGGTGATAACTTTCCCAGATTTCTGAGTTCAGGAAGATGCTCTGTGTAGTGTATTTCAGTCCCCTGCTTTTGTGGGGGTGTGGGAGGCTGGGATTCCCTTGCTGTCTGAGCCACAACAAGGAAGATTCCATTAGCATGGGATTGTGATCTTACTCTAGAAAGGAGGCAGTTTCAGCAACCACACTCTTGCCTTTCTTTGGAAGAGCCCAGGAGCTGCCATGCAAGACAGGCTGCTGCAGAGAAGGGAAAGGATGGACAGTTTTCTAAAGTCCTTTCATCATTTCTCTGACAAGAATAACTGCAGCTGGATTGCTCTGGAGCTGCCCATCCTTGCAGGTGTTGCTGGATTTAGTGAGGCTGAGGGTTCTCAGGAGGTGGCGTGAGCCTTTGGAGCCTCAGCCCATCTCTGTATGTGCTGGGGCTGGGTAGGAGCATCTCCTGAGCCATTCCAAGCCTGACCTCCTCCCACCCCTCAATTTCCAAGGAGGAATGCACTGGAGATGTTGCCCATTGTGGTGATTTTCTGTCACTCTCAGTCTTGTTGCCTGTGGACTGAACCAGGAGAGTGGTTGTGTAATCCAGGCCTCTTTCTTTGGCATCCCTAAGGACCTGTTCCATTTCTCACACATGGAATAAACTTTCCATGCAGGGAAGACTTAGCCAGAAAATATGAAAAATAAAACACACCAAGGGTTTAGGCGTACCTGAAGGACTTTATTATCCAGATCAGAGAAGGGAGCTGGTTCATAACATCAGTTGGCACCTTAAATGTAAGTGTAGAAACAACTTGTGTCCTGTTGTGATTTAGTTCTGTAAGGAGCTACTTCAGCTGCCTGAAGCAGCTTACCACTTTGGCTGGGGCTCCAGCTTCAGTGGAACTGGAAGTGGCACTTCCCTGTGAGGTGGGCAGGCCCTGGCACAGGTGCCCACAGCAGCTGTGGCTGCCCTGGATCCCTGGCAGTGCCCAAGGCCAGGCTGGATGGGGCTGGGAGCAGTCTGGGATAGGGCAAGGTGTCCCTGCCCATGGCAGGGGCTGGAATGAGATGGGCTTTAAGGTCCTTTTCAACATAAACCATTCTGAGATTTGTGGTTCTAGAAAATGCTTTCCCTTCCAGAGCATGAGTTAATTCCTACATTTGTACTGAATTCTGACAGCTGAGAGCCTGTACCTGAGCTTCCTTTGAGCAGGACTGCAGGCACTGTAAGGTCTGGATAACTCAGTGTCAATAAACTAACGTTAGGCAGAAGGAATCTGAGGGTAATTAAAAGCTGTGATTGTTTTGCACCTCTGCTGCTGAGAAGGACATAAAGAACAGACAAAAAAATACATAGCCATAGAGTAACTTTACTTGTGTTCCTTCCCCAGGTGCTGCAACACCAGCTCTACCAAAGAAGCCTCCCTCCCTGCCTCTGGAACCAGAACAGGAGCAGGACTCAGAAACGAGCCCTGAGGAGAACTCAGCTCCCACAGGGGACAAGGAGCAGGGGAGGGAGAAGCAGCAGAGCCAGGAGGCAGCAGAGTAGGGTGGCTCTGGGCAGCACAGGGGGTGCAGGAGCCTCTCCAAGGCTGGCTGGGATTTGGGAAAGGGCCCTTCCCCACCCTGCCCCATGGTGGCCTCTCCCCACTGTCGGTCTGGATGCAGTTGTTTCCTCTCAGTGATTTCAGGCTCTGCCTTGTTCCAAGGAGTCACTGCAGTGACCAGAGGTTTCTGTGTAGCTGCTCTTAGTGCAGTCACAACTCACTCCAGAACTGGAGGGCCCAGCTCTCCATGGGCTGGGTGTGAGTCCTCCAGGACATTTAGCAAAGCCAGCAGTAGTGATTTAGGATCCTGGACTGCGAGGAGGATCAAACCCTTCCAGTGGCTGCACTGCTGAGCAGCTGATTTTGCATAAAGAACCAGTCAACTGAAGCTTCAGGGCTCTGTGTTTGCTGGTGAATGAAGCTCCCCAGCTGTTTGACAATGTATTTCCTGCTTTTAGTTCTGCACTGTTGGACTGTATCCCTCCATAATTACCAGTGCAGGAGAGGAAGGTTAGTAATGGAAACATCTCAGAGGCAGCATGAGCAGGGCTCTGGGTACATCCCAGCCTTCAGCTGTGCTTTGTGGTTTGTTGCTCTTATCCAGAAAGACATTAATGCATCTTCAGAGCCCAGCCAGGAGCTGAAGTGCTCTCCTGCTCCCTGGAGAACACTGAAAGAATAGGACCCCTCACTTCCCCTGGGTTCTGAGAGCTCAAACTGACTGCTTATCTGAAATGTGTCTTTTGTTCCCCTCAGCTGTCCTTTCTGCTAGGTTTTGCAGCCCCAGGGCAGCACTCCTGTAAGGATTCCCTCCTGCCAGGAGTCAAACAGAATTTTTTTGTAGAGTACTGGCAAATTGAAACAAACCAGACAAGAACGTGTCAGGCAGGTACAGTGCAGATATTTTTATTCACATTTAACTTCTTACACTGAAACTTCCTGCAGCCTAACAGAGTGCCTGGGAAGAAGAGGTGAGGATTGCAGAGCAGGGGTGGGCAGGAATTCTTCACTTCAGCCCCAAAACTTTAATTCAAAGCAGATTTTTGTCCTAGGATACTTTGATAGGATAAATGTCACACAAGGAGCAGGTACTGCACTTGGAGGTACTGTGAAAGGATTTATTTTAAAAATACGTTTTTTGAAAAGCTTATGCAACAGTGAACCAATTCTTCTATGAAATGAAGCAGTAGCACCATCTTACTTCCTGGGAGCTTCATGTCTAAGGGAGCATTTTTAAATATGTAATTCCAGTTGGATAATAAATAGAGCTGCAATTCCTGTCCTGTCCCCTTTCCTCCCCTGGGCATGGCGGTGGTGCCATTTGCTTGCAGTAAATTCCTGGGATCTTTCTGGAGAGCATTTTTGTGCTAATGGTAATGAGGCTGGACTGCTCTTTCAGCTGGAATCAAGCAAGGGACTCTTCAGCAGGACTGCACTGAGGCTTTTAGGGATTTTGGAAATCACACCTTATGTTCCAAAACCTGTTTCTGGCATCAGCCATAATTCTAATCCCCTCTTTTCCCCCCTTAACAGAAAAGAATCATGAGCTTAATTTCGAGGGAAGCAGAAACCATCTGCTTTAGGACTTTTCTTCCCCTTTTTAGGGAAAGGTCTGTGATGAACAGAGTAAAACAGAGCTCACAAGGTACTTTGCATCTTGGCTTCTGCACAGGAAACAAACTGAAAGGCATTCAAACACTGAATGCCTGGATGGCAAGACCTTGTTCCAGCCAAGAGTAATGATGTGTCTATCCAGCAACATGTGTTCAACCCAAAAACTGTGGTGTTGAGGTCCCTGAGACAACTGGATGCTGATTTATGGTACAGGCAGTATTGGTGGGTTCATGCTGTGCCCCTGTACGTGTTTGCTTAGTTGTGACTGAGCAAGGTGGATGTGGGGGCTTTAAAGCTGTTCAGAATTTAGATTTCCCAGTTGGGGAGTAGGTTTCAGTTGGCAAAGCCTCTTCTGCAGAGACAGACAAGCCTCAGTGCTGAATGGGGGATAACTTTACTAAAATAATAAGCTCCACACATAAATGCATTCAGAAAGAGCCCATGTGATAAGAAGTACTCCATCTGCCAAGACTTTTCTAGAAGAGAAAACCCAGTTCTGCTACAAGGAAAGCTCCAAACCACACTGCTCCAAAAAATCCGTTTTTGATGGAAGACAGGTAAGATCTGAACCCAGTTTTTCCCAGTCTGCACCAAGGGGCAGCTTTCCTGAGAAATTCACAGGGGAGGTTTCCAGGATATTTTTTCCATTGCCTCCCCTTGCATTTTAATGGGATAATTCCTGCCATCATCTGTGTTCCTCAGCTGCTGTGAGAGCTGCTGAGCACAGGCTGATCCCAGGCTGCTGGGAACAGCTCCTGGCACAGGGAATGGCCATGTGCCATTTCCAACCTGCACCTTTCCTTTGCTGAGACAACATCTTCCCACCAGAATCAGCATCTTCCTGAGAATTCTGCCTGGATCCAGCTGAGATACACACAGGAAACTGCTCCAGAGTGAAAGAGGAGAGCTTCATCCAACATCTCCAACAGGCAGAACCAGCATTCCTGGCTCTGAGATCCAAGTTTTACTGCAAAGGTTACTCAGAGCCAGTATTTTCCTCTGGTTTTCTCTGTTCTCCCCAACACTCCAAGGTTCCTTAGCCCAGGAATAGCAAGGCAGCAATTGTGTGACACAAGTCTGTGCCAGGGCTGCTCTGGAACAGATTGCATTGAGACAATACTGGCACAGAGACACTTTAGCTGTTCACTCACAGCCCTCAGCTTCCACCTAAGCTGCAAGCTCCAAAAGAAACCCCAAACCAGTATTTCAGGATAACTGGAAATTGAGTTCTGTTGTACCATTTCACAGAACTGTCCCATTGGCTCTGGACATGGCTGGAGAAGTCACCCCATGGCACACAAATCCTGATAATTCAGTGGATCATTACAGAATAAATAGCAAAAAAAGCCAAGCACAACTGCTGACAGTTTTCCATCGGGTTTTGGAATGGATTTAGTGCTCTGCTGCTCTCCAGGCTTTGGATTCCTGTGGCTAAGGAGTTGAGCCAAGCTCTGAAACATTTAGCACAAATCAGTTAATGAGGTCTTTGCTAAAGGCTGAGGAAGAATCTTTCAGCACCACTTCTGTGAAATGAACTTGGGATGGGAGGGCAAACTTGACTGATCTCACACATCCCAACAGGAGATAACCAGGAAACAAAAGAAAATCAAGTAATTCTTAGCAATGCTGTGAAACTGCCCTGGAGAGGAACAAAGGTAAAGAGCCTTTAAACTGGCAAGAGTTGGATTTGGGATTGGCTCTTCCATGGCACAGCACCAAGGGCACAGGAGAGAAGGAACATGTCCTTGGAGACTCTGTGATTCACACCTCCCAAACAATCCAGCACCTGACCCTCAGTTAGTGCCATACACACAGAACATGGGAAGAATGCTCAGTTTGGATCAGGGATAAGACAAACCCAAGCCAAGGTGGCTGCAGGAACACACAAGTGAAAATACCAATGTGACAGGTTTAGCATGGAGAGCTGTCACAGTGCTGAGCTCTGCTGCTGCAGAATCTGTGTGAATAAACATTTCCAGTGCAAACCCTGCCTTGGGAGTGAGGCTGGCTGAGGTTTAAGTCATCCAGCACTGTGGATTTCAAGGTACAAGTAACACAGGAGAACAAATAGAATTTGTAGAGACAGAGGGTGAGGGGGGAGCAGGGTCAGCTCAAGCCTGGTTTTGAAGCTTTGGTATTTTTGCAGCTGTTGAAGCAGCTTTTCTGTTGTCACTACTGTAGCTGTGCAGAGGTGTAAGACTAGAGGTGTAGGGGAAGGATTTCAGGAGCTCAGCCTCCCTGTCATTAATTTGGGAAGGCAGAAGGAAGTTAAGCACATCATGTTCACAGCATGTGAAACAAAGCAGAAGCTGCTGGGCCCCTCCATTCAATTCAGATTTATTACCATATAGATTGTTCCACAACTTAATCAGGGATCCCACTAGCACAGCTGATGAACAGGTCATGATGGTTAAGGGTTCTCCTTGGGAAGTCACTTTGGGCACAGCTCAGCTCTGTGTGCCTGATAAAGCAGATTTGGGTGGAGCAGCAGCCTGCCCCTCCCAAGCTGCTGGGATTAGAGCTGCCCCTCCCCATGCCAGGCATTCCCAGCAGACCCAGAACGGGCCACGGCAGCAATGTTTGCCTGTAAGGAGCAGCAAGGAAGGAGGTAACAATAATAATCAGTTTAGCTTTTTGACCCAGATGATTCCTAAGCATTAGGCTGCTTTTTATGATTCTTTACAGCAGTTGACTTAGATTAAAAAAGCTAATTTTAGCCTGCCACGTTCCTGTTCAATTCAAGCACAACTGACAATGGGACAAGGTCTGTAGGTGCAGTCACGTGTTTTTAGGTGGCCATAAGGAATGTCAGTCCCATCAGCCTCACATCCTTGGAAGTGTTTTGAGAAGAAAGAAGTGAAATACAGCAGCAGGGCTCTTGCTGGTGACAGCCTGTATGTATTTAGTTTTGTTTAGTTCCAGGTCAAGAATCCACAGCGTAAGCCAAGGATCAGTTTCCAGCTGGAAGATCCATGGCCTTTGGTGGCCCTAGGAGTAGAGTGCCACCATCCCAGGCTGCAAAACAGCCTTGCACCTCTAAGTGAGCCCAAATGAGAGGTTCTTTTCATTTATTTTCAGCTTAGGAAGACGAAACCAGAACTCCAAGTCCTGTGCTACAGTTTATCAATGATAATAATAACAGTAGTAATAATCATCATCATAAAAAATAATCTGAGTAGAAATGCCTCCAGTCTTAAGAAGATCCTGCACCTGGATAAAATGCTGACACTCAAGGGAAGCTCAGGGCAGGCTGAGCTGCAGGAAAACACAGCACTGACTGTACTTCTGCTCTGTATAACACAGGAGACTTTGCTCAGGGGGAAAGCTGAACACACATGACAGCATTGTGTGCTGAGTCAGTGCAAGTACAACAGCTGCCAGTTTTCATCCTCGCAGAGCAGCCAGGATGGCTTTTCCCAACAGAGAACACCCCTGACAGCAGCCTGACAGTGTTATTGCAACAGATCACTCCACCCTGAGTGACACAGACTCTCCTCCCTCCATTCAGGTGCAAAGACTGACCTGGAACAACCTCCACCAAGCTCTGGTAAGGCACAGGCTTGCCCAGACATGCTGATTGCACTTAACCCAGTTCTACTGAAAACTGGCTTGAGAGCTGTGCAAATGCACTCCACGTTCCTGAAGTAGCCAGAGACAAAACCATGCTGGAAAGAGAGAAAACCATGCTGGTGCTCTACAGTTCCTCGTGTGTGACTGTGAAAAGATAAAAAAATAGAAGCAAAGTATTTAACAAGGACACATGGTTCTGCTTTTTTAATTTCAAAGGCCAGAGCAAAGACACTATCAGTGACCTAGTCAGAAAAACCCAGCATCAAACCCTGAAAAGGCCTCCTTGCTTCAGTCTTACCTGGAAAACGCTCTTGTAGCTTTTGAGCTTCCAGAGGGATCTTCTCTAATATATTAACCTTTCCTAATAGAGGGCAGGGAGACTGAGGAATTTGGCACAACCACTCTCAAACAACCAAAAATGAGTCTCCAGCACTCAAGAGCTTTTCTATACACATCAACTGTTAGCAGAGTATTTAGTGTACAGCAAACACAGGGAATGATTTGGGGGTTCCCTGGCAGGAAGGCAGAGCTGTCCCCCAAACAGAAACCCTGATTATCTTCACTCTGTTTCCTAAAAACTAAACACAGGCTGCTGGGGCTCAGTTGAACACCCTTAGTCACAGATACCCAGAATCACCTGTGCAGCCTGGAGCAGGTTCAGTCTGTGTCACATTTTGGGACTGTGGCTCCCTCTGGGGCCGAGCACACGGAGAGGTGATTGCACCAGGCAGTAATTCCATCCTCACCCCAAGCAAGGTTTGCAGTGTGCTGGGAGGAGATAACCCACAAGACTTTTTTTTTGAATTTACCAGAGGTGAGGCAGGGCAGGGCACTGCTGTGCTCTCCCTGGAATCCAGGGGCAGGAAATTCTGCTGCTGCTGCACTTTCCAGCACTACCAGAAAAGATCCATTCTGAGCTGTGAACAGCAAACTTTGCCAGCCAGGGATTTTGGTCTTTGTGTCCCTCCCCCTTAAGACAAAGCCGATTTTCACATTAAATATTAAAACATCTGCACCTGACCTGCACGTGAAGCGCTCGAGTCACTGCCGAGTGACCGGAATGTAGCCGACAGTTTATACCTGGAATTATTCTTTGGCTCTTTTTCAGTTATACCCAGAAAACACACCACACCCTGGTTCTGTTCCTACACCACCACTGCTTCAATTCCCAATCCACGGGGCTCGGACACCGTGCAGCATTGGAGAAGAAGGAGGCTCCTGGTTTTCTACTGAGGATACGCTTCGGAATAGAGCAGTCCCTCGGCTGAAATGGCATCCCCGAGCCCCACGGTCCGGACGGGATCTCTGCACACCAGCACAGGGGTGAAGTGGAAGGAGATGCCTTCCCTGTGCCAGCGCACCACGGGCTCGTCCGGATTCAGGGAGATTTTGGCCGGTGCCTCTGTGTGGGAGGTGACGAACTCCAGGGGAGCTTTGAGGAAGACCTTGCTGGTGTCGATGGTGTCGGTGGCGCAGGCCTGGGTGCCCGCGGCCCTGGCCCCGGCCGCCACCGCCGCCGCCTGGTTGCCCCAGTGCCCGTCCACGGTGACCAGGATGTGGTAGGCCAGGGTGTGGAAGTGGATCCGCGTCAGGTCCGAGGCGCGCTCCGCCGTCCGGCCGTGCTCCTTCAGGATCCAGAAGAGGATGTCGCTGACCACGCCCACGTCGGGAACGCCGCTCCAGGAGGCCAGGGAGGCGTGCGGGCCCGAGGCGGCCTGCGTGAGGAACAGCAGCTCCTGCTCGTTCAGCCCGATGGAATTCACCAGGGGAAAGACCTGCTAACAGAAACAGGGAACGCGGGTTTGCCTTCAGGACTCACGCCTGGGATTCCTCCCCAGCTGTGGTTTCTGCAGTACCCTTCTCGCTCAGCAGTCACTGCACTTGCACAAGTTGGCAAGAATTACTTAGCTAGAGAAAGCATTCCGTTTGATGCAATTAGTTTTCCAGACACACACTTTGACAGTAAAGAGTAACAACACATCAACTCCACATAAAACATAACACTGAGATCAGAGCTGTGTCAAGCTAAACAAGGAACCACCAGGAAATTCATTCTTCAAAGGAATAGAGGTGTTTTTTAAAATTACAATCTCAGCTCAAATTCAATCCTCAACTTATCTTCCAACGTATAGCCCAAATGTGGAGTTTTGTTTTCTATATTCATGCGCTAGCGTGTGCACTGTGGTAGTGAAGCTGATCAAAAGAGCACATCCTTTCATTTTCCTTACCTGATGCATAATGTTGCTCATAAAATCCTGATCAGTCATACTGGCCAGCTCCAGGTGTATGGGAATGTCTGTTGGGATATCAGAAATGGAGGCCACAGCCTACAGGAAAAAGGAAAAAACAACCCTAGAACATGTATTTATTAAGGAACAGAAGAAGGGTTTTGACTCAAGATACACATCCCTTAATCTTCCTGTGCATGGATATAAACAATTCCAATGGGATGTCTGACCTGTGTATGTACTGCTAAGGAGAGGAAATAACTTCTAGTTTGCAGAATCCTAGGGCAGGAAAACTGTATCTAACCTTAATCTGCTCTCAGCTCAGCACCTTTTTAATGGATTAATTCCAAAAACCTCACAAATCTGAAGCAGCTGCAGAGGAGCTGATCCTAGAACACGAAAAAGGCCAATGCCTTCCATCAGGACAAGCCCTCAGCTGTAAAGCAGGTGGTACAAGACAGATGCTCTTTAAGCAACACAGGTGTTGATTATAACCTGGATCACCTCAGTATCCAGCACAGAAAAAGTCTGCTTAGGTGTTAGATAAACCCAGTAACCAGGTCAGCACCCTCCAACCAGGCAACCAGCCCTTCTTTTCCCTGGACAAGCCACTGAACCTAAGAAAAAACAGTGTTACAGCATGAGACTTCAGCCATTCCTGCAGGTCCCACTCTCCTTTTGGCATTCAATGCTGAGATCTGTGGGACTCTGAAGGCACAGCCTGCCTACACCTGGGAGAACAAGGCCTTGCCATGAAACCCTTGGAGTGGGAATGAAGGAAATTCAGGGATTGGGGAATCTCACCTCCATGAGTCGCCTCTGTCGCATCTCCTTGCTCTGCCCTTCCATCATGTGAAGCCCTGACAGCACCACCAGGTCTGGCTGGAATTCATCCAGGCTGGACACAAACACTTCCAGCATGTTCAGGGCGCCGTTGGACAGGTCGTGGGAGAAGATGAAGCGGTTGGCAGCGGGTGCCCTCACTCGGCCCCACTGCTCACCTGGGGTGGAGCAAACAGGACCAAGTGTGTGTGAACTGCTTTATTCCTGGGCAAGATCACAAATTCAATGGGCTCCATCAGCAGCAAGAAAAGCCGTGGAACTCTTTTAGCCTTTACATGAAGGTTACCCTGAGTTTCATCAGCACGTGGTTAAATCTGTGTTTTCAGGGAGCATTTTAGTGTTTATGGAGCTTCAGAATGACACCCCTCAGGCTGTGCACCAATCTTAGTGATGTTCAGGGGCTCCACTGAACACCTGCTCCATTGTACCTGCTTGATATTCCAAGATAAGATGGAATTCATCTCTTTCCTGCATGGATTCAGGTGGCACAACCACATTGTCATCGAGCAGTTCATGGAGTTTGGGACCGACTGGGCCACAAAGGAGGATCTAGAAAACAAGGAAAAACAAACTAAGTTTCCCTTGCCATATCCCTTGCCAAAATCTGAGCATCACCTACACAACTGATTTTAAAACGTTAACAATTCAATTTTTAAAAATCAGCTTGGAAGTCCAACCATATGTTCCACCAACAGAACCTAAGAAATAACAGCCAGATCCCCAAAACCTACACGGAAGTGACATGAGACAAGCAAAGAACACGAGCAAATGGCATGAAATGTTTGGAACATGCATGTACCTTCAGGTCTGGATTAGTGGCGAGCTTCTGCCCGATGAGAGCAGCATTTCCTCCCACATAAAGCTGTAAAACAAACAGAGCTGGGTGTGGGCAACCCCTTGCTTTGGAACCTTTAAACACATTTAGTCCTCAGCACAGGATGGAGATTTTGGCTTTTTAGAACAGGGTTCAGCAGTCCCCAATTACTAAAGGTTATTGGGGCTGAAGGCAAAACGATTTTACAATTCTCTGTGAGATCTCAACAAGCTGAGCATTCTTTATTTTTAATCTAGTCACCTTCAGGTAACAGCCCTGTAAAAATCAATTAATTCCCCACACTGACAGCACTGTAAAAACCAACTCATTCAGCACATAAACAGCCCTTACTTCTGTGCATCCTCTCTGTGCTCCTCCAAAGCTCTGTGGGTTTTTAGCAAGGCTGACAAGGAATCATTTAAAAACTGCTGGAATTCTTCCTCCAGTTTGAGGTCGAGGTGAAACCTGCTGCCTGTGCCCATGGGAAGTGAAAGGAATTGTGGAAGTTTCTTCAGCAAAAAAGGTCAAACTTTTCAGTTAAACTCTGATCTGAGCTTGAAAAGCAGTGAATATAGGTTGTCCTGAGGGTCACAGGGGCTCAGAAGAGTACATGGAGAAGATCCAAGGGCTGCTCTGGAGCCAGGCTGGGAGAGCTGGTGGTGTTCACCAGCACAAGAGGAGGCTCCAGGAAACCCCAGAGCCCCTGGGAGTGCCTAAAGGGACTCCAGGAGAGCTGGAGAGGGACTGGGGACAAGGCATGGAGGGACAGGACACAGGGAATGGCTCCCACTACTAGAGGCAGGGTTAGATGGGATAGTGGGGAGAAATTCTTCCCTGTGAGGATGGTGAGGCCCTGGCACAGGTTGCCCAGAGCAGCTGTGGCTGCCCCTGGATCCCTGGAAATGTCCAGGCTGGGTGGGGCTTGGAGCACCCTGAGCTAGTGGAAGGTGTCCCTGCGCATGGCAGGGGGTGGCACTGGATGGGCTTTGAGGTCCCTTCCAACCCAAACCATTCCTGGCTTCTCTCACAGAAAACAGGCCACAGAGCTAAAAACCAGGTGATACCTCCCTCCCAGCTCATCCCAAGGTGCTGGAGGCTCCCTTACAGCCTCATTCCCATCTGGCTCCCAAGGGGCATCTGACAGTTCAGTTTGGGAATCTCAGCAGGGGAGAGACCACTTAAACCCCTCCCATTTGCAACAGGGCCAAAATCCCAGGAAAAACCATTAACACAAGCTACACCACAAGCTTCCTCCTCAATGATTTGCTCCCGAAGGGAGAATGCAGGCTTGCAGGGATGGGGCAGTAAGGAGGGATTGCCCAGGCTCCCTGGGGGTGCAGACCCACCTGTGCCGCGGGGTGCTCCGAGGCTGTGCGGGCAATGGCCCGGAACGCTTCAGCATCGCTGAAGAAGCGCTCGGCAGCCGCCCCTCTCTCCATGAAGTGGGAAAAAGCTTCCCTCAGATCCTGCCCAGAGGTCAGGACTGCGTGGTTCTTCCCATCGCTGGGCTCCAGGCCCAGCGCCTCCAGCAGCTTCACCCCGGACAGAACCACGTCCACGCAGGCGTTGACGCTGGAGAGAGAAAGAAAAAGCGTCCTGGGAAAGCAGACAGACCTCAGGGCTCCTGTGAGTGCAGTGAGGTCACAGCCCTGACTCTGCAGGGGGAGAACAACCAGCCAAAGGGAAAAAAGGCACAGGAATTTCCTGACATTCTCTCCTAAAGCTTTCTCCGTTTGACTGGCTTTTATTGTGCTCAGAGAGGGATTTCTAGCTTTCTGCTGAATGAAAACAAGGACAGCTGATGGTCCAAAGGTGGTTGAGTATGTTACAATACAGGTTCTACTTCACTTCTGCCTTGGGCTCGCTTAGAAAGAACAGGCATAGTAACAGTGGCATTTTAAATGCTTAAAAGCTTTTAAAAATAGATGTATTTTGGGTTTAAAATACATCTGTTTGGGTTTTGCAGGTGATTCAAAACTGTTAAAAACAAAACTGAAAGTGTTTAAGTCAGCTAGATCAGCCTCTGGAGTTTCAACTATTCCTAATTATACCCAAACCCACACACAACTCCCCACACAGGCTGGCTCTGTTTACAAAAAGTCAAGAGAGCAATTTGTCAGTTGAAATATTTGAAAACGGCAATTTCCAAAGGGCCATCCCAAACGTACAGAAATAGCATGCAGTGGAAACAGGAGAAAAATCCTGCAATAGTAAGAGAGGGATAAGAACCTTTTCAGCAGATCCAGGCTTTTTGGAAAGTCTAACTTCCAGTCCCCAAGTCCCATTGATTTAATCACAGTCTAATTCAGATGAGAGGACAGGAGACTTTTTGGCTGAAACCAGAACCCCAGGAAGACAATTTAGAAACACTTGCCCTTGTCTCACTCTGTGGTTTCAGAGCAATAACAACATATTGCAAACACTTCCTGAGATGACACCAGCAATTGCACAGAGATGCAATTTAAGCATCTTCTGTAGCTGCTGTCAAGTGCCATTTCTGTTCCTCTGCCCCACATTTCCCTGACAGGGATCCAAACCATCTATCAAACTCCTGCAGGATCCCTGACTTTCTTCACATCTTCCCCCACGACACTCCAAGGGCCAGTTCCTGCTCCCTGTCAGTGTGGAGTGCTCAGCACTCAGCAGTCCCTTGGCAGTGACCTCTCAGGAGTCAGATTTGGGCTGCAACAACAACAACAACAACAACAAAAAAGCTGCATCACACAAAATAAAGGACGTGAAAAACCCTGAGGCTTTCCACTCCACGAGGTAACCAGCCCAGGAATCCTCTGGATGTTCATCACCTCCTACACCAAGGACAGAGAAATTCCCTAGCATCACAGAGAAAAGAAACAGTAAGTTCAAGCAGCATTTGAGCCCCAATTTTATGTTTTAATGAATCATTACAGATCCAAGGGGATGAAACTAAGTCATATTCCTCTGCTAACACAGAGCTAAACAGCCATGGAAGTGGAGAACTCCTTCCAACATCCAAAAGCAGAATCCACCAGTCAAAGTCAAGTTGCCTGCCATGTCCATATATTTAAAAGAAAGTGAGTCAAGCGCTAAATATAATGTCTGGATTAATGGTCAGACTTAAACTCAGCATTAAACATCAATGTGACATTCCTGAACTTTCCCCTTGTTCTCTTCCCACTTTAAAAAGAGAAAGGGTGTTGAATTTCCCTGAGCTCAACATCCCTTGCCTTCCGTGTCCCTTCCCTCCTTATCTCTCTCCAGCTCTGCCTGGACTCAGTTAACTCTTCCCAAAGGCAAAGGCTTCACTCCTTTCTCCACTTTATAAACTTGTTTCTGGTACCTATTTATTGCCAGCCTGTACTGGATAGACCAGCAGCTCCAAATGACCCTAACCCCAACCCTCAGGCAGTACATAAATTTGTTTTACAGATAATCAAGCTGGGAATAATGTCTCCAGAGAAGGGCTGCCAACAGGGCCAGAGCCTGGCTTAAATCCCCACCACAGGAGTGTTCTGGATCACTGATCCCCTCGGCTGATGTCCAACTCTAACTGAGCAGTGCTGCGGGAGGTGCTGCACTCACGTCCGGCTCTTTTTCATGGAATGGTGGAATGGTTTGGGTTAGAAGGTACCTTCAAGGTCATCTGGCTCCATCCCCTGCCATGGGCAGCGACAACTTCCACAAGCCCAGGGTGCTCCAGGCCTTGTCCAACCTCACCTTGGACACTTCCAGGGATCCAGGGGAAGCCACAGCTGCTCTGGGCACCCTGTGCCAGGGCCTGCCCACCCTCACAGACAGGAATTCTTTCCCAATATCTCACCTAACCCTGCCCTCTGGCAGAGAGAAGCCACTGTCCCTTGTCCTGTCACTCCAAGCCCTTCTCTCAAGTCTCTCTCCAGCTCTCCTGGAGCCCCTTCAGGCACTGCCAGGGGCTCTGAGGTCTCCATGGAGCCTTCTCTTCTCCAGGTGAGCACCCCCAGCCCTCCCAGCCTGGCTCCAGAGCAGAGGGGCTCCAGCCCTCGGAGCATCTCCGTGGCCTCTGGATTCGCTCCAGCAGCTCCACGTCCTGCTGATGCTGGGGACGCCAGAGCAGGAAGCAGCTCTGCCGGAGGGTCTCGCCTGGCCGGCGCAGACACACCCCGTGTACACGGCTATGCACGCCGGGGCCGCAGCACACCCGCACCCGCACATTCCCTACCCACACACGTGGACACCGGGGCGCGCATCCCGGCCCAGGCGCGCTCCCTGCCCCGCCGCCGGGGGCGCTCCCCGCGCGCTCCCGCACCTACCCGACGGCGACACGCGCCCAGCCGCGCGCGGGGCGGACAATGGCCGCCTGCCAGGCCGCCACCGTGCGCGCCTCCAGCGAGCGGGCGCGGCGCAGCGTCCCCAGCAGCGAGGCCGAGAGCTGCCGCAGGGCCGCTGGGGGCAGCTCGGGGCCCAGCACGCACAGGTAGCCCAGCGCCAGGGCGAGCAGGCCCACGCACACCGACCGCTGCCACATCGCGCCGGGCGCGCTCCGCCGCTCCTCCTCCTCCTCCCCCGCGGCCGCGGCTGAGGCGGGGCGCCGCCGGCGGGGGCCTCCTTACGCCGCCTCCGTAGCGCCCCGCCCCCGCCGGCCGCCGGATGGCGCAAAGCTCTTCGTGAATACTGGCGCGCCGCTCCGCCTGCGCAACCTGCGTAAATCGGTATGGGAATAGCGCTGCCCCTGCGTAACTTGCGCGCGGCCCGACCATGCCGCTGCGTCACCTGCGTAACTCGGCACGGGAATAGCGTAGGCGGCGCGGGGCGGCGCGTCGTGAGGGGAGACGGCGGCGCGGAGGCTCCATCACAGCCCCGCCGGGCCGAGACAGCCGGGGCGAAAAGCCCGCGGTGAGCGCTGCCCTGGTGCCGGGGCCTTCAGTAGCGCTGAGCTGATGTCCAGCTGGACATCGTGCTTGTCCTCTCCTGTGTAAGTGGTACCGCTGCTCTGTCCCTTCCCCGGGGTTCCTCCTCACGGTGCCGTTATTTCTTTGTTTCCCCAACACCTTTGTGGATCTGTGTTGTATTTCCACTCTGCCCCAACAGCAGTGTCTGAAGTCCCACAGCTCGTCTGCCCTTCCTCACACCAGAGTTTTTCTAAAGGCTCACATCCATCAATCCAGTCACTGTCAGAAGCTAATAACTAACCCTAGTATGCGGGCTTTTTTAAATTTATTTTTTTTTCTTTTGTGGGAGAAGTTCCTGGTCTCGCCCTCTTCCGTGCCTTCCCCAGGCTGAGGTGCCCCATTACAGCTGCCCGCGCCCCTGAGGCCGCCTGTGCGGGGAGCAGGCCTGGGAACAAACGCCCTTTGCTGCCTGGTGCATCCATCACAGGCGTGCAGTAGTGGGCAAGAAGGGAGGTTTCCCTTTTTTATGAAAGGAAATTTTTCTGGGATTCTTTATAAATCGTAGGAACGTTTGCTCAGAGGCTTCTGACAAAATTTGCAAGAGTTTGACAACTGTGTGCCACAGCGCGTTGGCTGAGGCAGCCGATAATTTCCTTATTCAGTTCTGAGTTGTGAGTGATTGTCATTTCCTCAGACTCTGACAAAGCAAGCAGGAAAGGAGAGAGATTAGTGGAAGGCTTTTTGCTGATTTTTCTTTCTTAAGATGGTGTTTAGTCAGCAGCCATCGTCGTGGATTCATGTCTGGCCCTCAGGGCTCATTGCCTGCCCATCAGATTCCCTTTCTTCCTAGGCATTGCCATTAGGACTTCCTCATTTATTTATGTATTCTCCTCCTCTGAAATTATTCCTCAGAGCTTTGAGGGGGGCAAAGATGGGCAGGCTAGGTGGATGATGGAGGCTGGAATTGCTGGTGAAGGAGGGAGCGAGAAAAAACCCTCCTCACCCTGAGAGCTGATGGTGACCAGGGGCACTGACTGAGTTTGTGAGCCTAAAGTGATAATGTAAATGATCTTTAAAAACAGGATCGTGAGGACAAACTAGAGGCCTTTCTGCCTTCCCTGTTCTTCAACAGATCCTTCAAACAGTTCTTTATCCTCAAATACCTTCCTGCCGTAGCAGCCCTTCACAGAGTGATCACCTTCTCCTCTCATACCCTGTTCAGCCCACCAGAGTTGCTCTGTTAATGTGTAACCCCCTTTTCCCTTTGCTCAGGTGGTCTTTGAGTTTTGTCAGTAGCTTTTTCATTTGAACAGATTTAATCATTTCCCCTTCAGTGCTTTTCTGGCAGCTGTTTAATCTGCCTGTGTTTATGAAATCTTGCTGGTTTCACACTCCCTGGGGGAGAGGCCTTGGGATGCTCTTATGGTTACAAACAGCCCTCTAGCCCAGGCAGGCAGAGAGAACAGAGTACATACCTCCCCCAAAACCCTGCTGCAATGAGGGCTTCACCTGTGGGACCAGGGGTATTTATAGCCTTGTCAC
Organism: Cettia cetti; assembly: GCA_013401135.1. Taxonomy (NCBI): domain Eukaryota; kingdom Metazoa; phylum Chordata; class Aves; order Passeriformes; family Sylviidae; genus Cettia; species Cettia cetti. The sequence goes on along the minus strand of VZUI01038758.1, from coordinate 11,409 downwards.
AGAACATCATAATTAGATGTGCCCATGGGGCAGCCTCAACCCAGAGCGTTAACACTGCTCAGGGACCCCATTATTAGTCCCATGTCAGGGTGTGGCTGTGAGCAGCAATCTGACACAGTAATACTTTGGGGAATTAAGGCACAATTCTGCTTTGGGGTGATTAGTTTGTCACCTGATGCTGATGCAGTTGTTGCTCTGAAAAATAAAGTTGTTTGGTTTTTTTCATTACAGATGCAGTTTCCACATCAATGGAAGCTGCTGAGGAGGAGCCACCTCAGTTTGATCTCTGGTGTTCAGCCTCCATGGACAATTCTGGCAGTGCACCGGAACAAGGCTGCCAAGATAATGGTAAGATCAATTTTACATTCTGCCAACAAAAATAAGAGGTTTATGAAAAGACAAGTTCCCTTGGAGAGCGTGTTCAGTTAAAGAGCTGAACACCCATTTCTTGGTCAACATTTATTTTTTAAGCCAATGGAGATCTAGATTTGCCTCAAACAGCAAAAATTAGAGGAGAAACTGTCAGGTGAGAACTGAAGCCCAGCTCCTTATTGCCTGCCCTTGAGTCACCCCATGAATTTCAGTTAGAGGTAACAGAGAGAACACAGGGCTGTTGGAGCTAACTCAACTGAATATAAAAAGTATTGCTTAAATACCTGTTTAATTATGGAAATAGCAAGCTGATTGCCTCTGGGTCACTGCTGTGTGTCATTTCAGAATTGAAACTGATCTCAATGAATTTTCACTGGGATACTTTTATTAAAAGTATGGGAAGAAAAGGATAAGATTTTAGAGATTTTTTTAGAATGGAAAGAGTTAAAATTTAATGTGCACAGTTTTCCTTCGCTTCTTTTTCCTGGTGTTATGAAGTCCTTGTATGAGAAATCTTTTTCTTGATTTTTTTTTTTGGTATAAGCTGCTTGTGACTTGGGGGGTGGTAGAGGGACAGTGGTTTTAATCAGTGTTCAGTTATTGGAAATGGAACTTGTTCCCTTTAGGAAAAAAAAAAAAGAGAAAAGGTGGAAAAAAAGAGAAAAGGTGGAAAAAACCCCTTTTTCTGCAGGAAGCAGACAAAGGATGTGATTCTTGCTTGTTTGAAGATTAGCTATGGAGAGTTGCACAGTGGCACCTGTTCTCAGGCCACTCAGAGCTGACAGACCTGTATGTGTGAGCTTTTGACCTCACTGAATTTGCTTTTCAGATCATGGGCTTTGTTTGGAGAAATGGGGGTTTGCCAGACCCTCATTAGGCAGGAGGCAAGAGGGAAGGGAACGAGGGTGGGCACAGGGAGGAAACAGCAGGGAGGGGTGAAAGGCAAAGCTTCTAGTTTCCAAAGGAGATCTGGAAAAGTTTTTTCTTACTTTGAATTCACAAGCTTGAAGCAATTGTCTTTACTCCACATTATGTTGAGTTTCCATATTCAAATGAGCTCATTCCCTTTGACCTGCTTTGGCCAGTTAAACTCTAGGCTAGTGCACAATGCAGGGAGGGGAGGAGCCTTCCCAAAGTATGAATTCCTTTATTGTTAGGATCAGTCATGTGTGCCTGCAGTGCCTGGGATGGAATCTCTAGCTGGAGCCAGTGAACTCTGGGCAGGACCCAGAGCATGATTTGGATGGCAGGTCCTTGCAGCTCTCTTAGCTCCTGTCCTGTCCAACACTCCCAATGGATTGTCCCTTATCTCTGCCTTCCCCAGGCACCCTGGAGTCCCTTACTCAGGTTTTGTGTGTCCAGCTCACTCATCTCTGTGTCATCACACCGTGCTGGCAGACTGCCTTTGCTCACAGGCCTCATTTAATCTGAGCTGGGCGCTCTTTCCAGAGCCACACACCCCTCCATGTGCATGGAATCACTGCCTACTGTGACATCCCATGAGCCAAGAGCACATCATGTGGGGTGGGGTGGTTGCTACTGGTGTGGCTTCACTGGGGGAGGAGAAGAAAAAAATTGAAGGTAGGCTTTTTTGGATGGATCCTAATAAAGGCCTGGAAAACTCACAAAGTTTCTGCTGAGCCATGCAGATGAGCAGAAGAGCTCTAATTAAAATACAGACTCTGTGTTGTTCTCAGAAACTGGGCAACATGCCCCATGTGAGCTCTGCCAGCAGATCTCAGTCCTGGACTTCAGCACCCACTGCTGCTCTGCTCTGTGAGACACCCACTCAGCTTGGCCAGCACAGCTCAGTCTCAGTCAGAAACATCTTGTGCTGTTCCAATTCTGGGCCCTTTTGGAGCAGAAAAATGCCATCTCTCTGCTAAATTGTGCCAAATTGCTTGGTTTTGGCTGCAGTACTCCTTCTCACTTGTCACCTAATGGGGTACCTGGGGACTTCCATCTACACTGTCAGCAGCAGAGGAAGGCTCATGTGCATGCCCAGCCCCCTGCTAGGCCCCTGATTATAGAGTGATGTGTTAATAACAAACACTTTTTCATGTCTTGGCAGTTGCAAACCTCTCCTCGGTAGTGCAGCGCTTCAGAAGTAGAGTCGCATGGGAAATATGCAAGTCCCAGTTTTAAATAATTAGTATCAGCTTCTCTGGCAACTTTGTTCCTAGAATGAGAGTTGGGAAGAGTCTGAAGCTGCCAGATGCCACTTATGTGGATGTTCTGCAGAATCTGAACCATGCTGGAGAGATTGGCTGTTGCAGAAGTATTTCTGTACAGAGAATCTCTTTGCCTTCCTCCCAGGTTATCAGCCTACCTTCCTTGGAGACCTTGCCACCTCCTGGTTTTTGAGAGCTCAGCAGTGGGAGGCAGAACTGTTTCCATCTTGCCTGAGACACCAGGGCTGAAGCTGGCATCATCCATGTCCAAATTTATGCATTTCTTTCAATTGGAGCCAAATAGCTGGATTTTGCAGTGCTGATTGCTCACATGCTGTGGTGACCAGCCTGGCTTCCAGAATATCCACAGGAATTGGAGCAGGCCTGAGCCACCACCTGTGCTGGTGAACACCCTGAGCAATCAGAGGTGGTGGCAGTGACTGCTGAGCTGCTTGTTTCTGGAGCAAATGGTTCAGATCAATAAAGATGGAACAACTAAAATTTGTGTGAAGAAGACAGGTTAGGAAATTATTCTCAGGAAGTGAGAAGCTTTGATAGGAAGGTGTTTTGACTGCATTTCCAGTCTTGCTTCTGTGAGACTCCAGCTGCAACACTGTCAGGAGCTGAAATCTGCAGCAAACCCCCTGTTTATCTGTCAGGTGTGCCCTGTGTGGGATATGGGGTTATAACTGGTAGAGTTGTTAAGGCTTATGTACACCAGGAGGCCCTGTAGGAAGGCACAGCTGCAGGCTGGACGGTTGGAAGTTGGCTGGGGGGTAAGAGAGAGTTAAGATTTGTGGACAGCAGCTGAGCAGCCAGTGGGCACCCTTCCTGTTAAGTTTTGGTTTAGTCTGGTTGAGATTGAAGGTATAAAAGGGGGAGGGGTTCTACAATAACATAATCTCCTTTGGATGCATAAGGGGGTCCATGTCTCTTTGTTCCCTGTTGCTACAGCCCTGTAAACATGAGAGTGATTGGATGTGTTGGAGGTGTGTTGTGTGTTGCTCAGAAGAAAGGATGGGTGTATGTGAGCAGAGCAGTGCTTGAAGTGTTTTCATGTATTCTCAACTTGGCAAGGTAGAAGATCAATGACAGATGCTCAGTCTTATCTCTGGGAAGGAACTCTGAAATCCAAACTCAAATTATTCTGCAGTCCCCTACATCCATCCAATTTGCATACCCACTGGTGAATGTTCTGTGGGTTGTAGTTCATTGTAAATACTTTGGACTCCATATTATGGTTGTTATAATTTATATTCACATCATTTCAGCACTAACAGCAGTGCCAGCATTGTCGGGAGTGAATGTGCCTTGAAATGTTTGGTGCCTACTGAACCTGACCTAATTCCTGTAATACAAAGGCCATTGCTAAAACCTCATCATGTACCTCAAACTAACAAACTGGTGTAGTACAACCTCACCAGCATAATTACATGCCAAAAGGGCAACCTTTGTTTCTGTTACTGTTGTAGAAAACTCCCAAAAGCTGGATCCTTGAGAAGCCTTTGATTTGCAGCCTTTAAGGCTGCAGTTAAAGCCCTTGCTGTGGCAGAGGACTGTGGAAGAAGGATTTAGGCAGGCCTGGAGAGGTGAGAATAGAGAAGCCAAGTGTTTGCTGTGCTGTAGAGTCTGTCAGCTTGCAGAACTGTGTGTGGGCTTCTGGGGGCACTTTGCAAGGGACAGGACTGCCTCAGGTCAGATTTCTGTGAGCAGGGGAGAGGGAAAAGAGAGGGCCGAGAGCCCCACAGTTTTACCAGCAAGAATACCCTTGAGCTGTCAGCATGAGTATGATCTGTTTCTGTTGCTGCCTTGGTGTGTCCCATGCATGTCTGGAACAGCCAGTCTGGGTCGTGGGCACGGGGATGTGTCCGTGGGGAGGGGTTCTCTCCCACTGGCCCAGCTGCCATTTTGCCACTCCGGTCACCCACAGCCACGCGGGAGAATCGCTCAGGGTGAGGTGACATCAGCTGCTCATGCTCGGGGATCCTGCCTTACAGGTCATGCCACTTCCCACACAGCAGTGCCAGGGCCACCTCTGCTCCACCCTCCTGATCCCTGTCTCTTCCTCAGCATCTTCAGGCTGTGCTGCAGCTGCAGGATTGCAGAACGTGCAGTCAGGTGCACAGTCCTGCTCCCTCGGGGGCGGCTGATCCGGATAGGATGTGCCTTATGCAATAGTGTCAGCTGGGTGTATTTTAACATGCCAGCTGAAGCCCTGAATCAGGCTTTGCAGTGAATGTGTGTATTGGTCTTCTGAGAGGCAGTTGTTTGAGAATGTCACCTCTGAGACTGCCAAATCTACTTGTGTATTTCATAGTTCATACTGTAAACTGCTCACACACCCCCCTGGGTTGTGTGTTAACAGACACAGCTCATAAATAGCGGTGCCTGGCAAAGCTGTCGGCTCTAGATCTGTCCACAGAGCTTTGGGCCACAGAATTTGCTGTGACAAAGATGTGCCTGGTATTTTCCTTCTGTGTGAATACAGGAAGCGTAGGACATGGAGTGCTTGGTGTTAAATGAAACCAAAGGTAGTGATTGTGGCTGCACACAGAACCAGATTTGTTTAAGTTGGTAAAAGAGATCTCTAACCTCTTTCATAAAGAGACAACAATCAGAAAACAGAAACATAGTTGAGAAAAGTGATGCACAGTCAGAACACCCAGACAATGTTTTATAAAATAAAGAGGGGATGGAGGAGCAAAGGGGTGTTAAAACTGGTTGTGTGGGGAAGGGCTTGAAAAGGTTTCAAAGAAAGTATCTTATGATCTTGACATAAAGCTGTAAGACACTGGAAAACCACAGAAATCCAGAACACAATAGGTCCTTTTATAAGTATTTGAAGTCTGTTTTTTCTTATGTGTGTGTATAGATATTGCAGAGGCTTTGTGAGCATGAAATTCCTTTTGCCTTTGTAGTTCTGTGGCACTTATAAGTCTTGTGAGGATGTCTTGCCTCTAGGCTGGGCATCACACATGACAAGGAGAAGTACTAACCAAAAGAGATCAAAGGGACACCCAGGTAGATTCCCAGGGAAATTGCTGGGTGATCAACCAGCTCAAGCTCCAGAGACTGCCTTTTGCAAGTGTGCATGTGATTTACTCTGTCTCCATCCTGTGAGCTGAGCCTGTGCTTTGTGAGTGCTGCAGGGCTGAGTGCTTCCCTGCAGCATCCTCAGGCTGTTTGGGGTGAGGGGGATGTTGATCTCCCTGCCTCAGAGCACAGCACATCTCCAGTAGACATTGCTGTTGGGCACTGATGGAAGACAAGGGGCTAAAGAGAAGAGAGAAGGCACTGAAAGCCTCTCCAGGGTGGACATAATGAGAAAGACTCTTCCTCCTTCATATTCACAAAAGTACAGAAGAGAATAAACTGATGCTTCTCTACTGCTGCTGCTCTCTGGATTTCAGAGATGACTGTTGCAACAATTCCCTTCTCAGAAGTGGCCAAGACAAAATGTCACTTTATTTCTTCCCCTTTTCCTCTAGCTGAAACACCCTGCTGCAGAAGACCTCAGCAGCAAGTCACTACTCCATCTGCTGTCTGGAGGAGGCCATTCATCTCCAGAGGGGGCCTTTTCAGCGGCTTTCTCCTGAGGAATCAGCTGCTGACAGAACACTCTCCTTAGCCAAACTCAGGCTTACAAGGACAGTTTTGGTTGCTCATTAACCTCAAAAACTATATAGTATAAAAATAACCAGGAAAGAGCAATCAGTTGAGCTGGACCAGCTTCTCTAGAAGGAAGAGTTGACTGAAAAGGAACCCTTCAGCTCCAGAGCATTGCTGTAGAGGACTGTGAAGTCCTCCATACCTAGAGGGTGAGTAGGGAAGAATGGCTTTCCCTTTTCCAGGTATCTCACTGTTCCAGAGGTGGGACAGTGGCCAGTGGGAGTCTGCACATGCTGTGACTCTCTTGTGGCTTACTCTGGAGGGGAGAGGTGTTACTGAGGTTTTCACTTTAAGTGGACTGCTAAGGTGCCAAATACGGAGGTGTGTGAGGAAGCCTTTCCCAACCAAAGCTCCCTTACAGGAAAAGAGCTGATAATCTTTGCACTCTGCTACAGATTTAGCACCCAGCTGGCAGGTGAAGGTGAGAAAGACAGCTCTGGGCAACTGCACAGGACACAGGGCTGGGAAAGGGCACAGCTATGCCCTGAGCACCTGATGAGCAGGCTTTGGGATTATCCAAGGAACTGTGTTACCAGATGAGGAGCAGAAGCCCGTGGACAGCTGGATTTTCAGCCTGCTCCTGTCTCAGTCAAGACACAGGTGCTGAGATGCTTCTCACTGCTGGGCTCTTGAGCTTTCAGCTGGGCACCTGTCCAGCTATCCATCACTCCTTGGATCTGGTCCATGGGAAACCAAATGTGATCTGAGGGTTGCTACTGTGGTGGAGATATCAAACAGACACCTGGCATTGAATGCAAACTGAGGGAAAGCAGGGCTGAAAATAGAACTGGGCGGTGCCTTTAGTGCTTTGAGTCTGTGCTGGAGCTTCTGCCTGGGGTCATGGCCCTGTGGATCAGCTCAAGGCAGAGCCAGCTGTTTGGGTCTAACTGTAGAAAAATCGATGTGGGGCAGCTCAGAACCTCAGGTGAATTGGAATCCAGTGCAGGGATTTTCTCTTTTCCCCAGGATCAGATCATGTGAGGAACAATGGAGTGAGCGCTTCTGCACTTTGTGGTACGACTGACAGATAGTGCAGAGGAGGTGAGACTAGCTTTGTTTTCAGCTGTGAAACCCAGTAAGGGATATGTTCTTTGTGAATTAATTAATCTGGAGAAAAGGCAGTTTAACTATTCGACAAAAGATTTATTTCCACCCACTTCCCAGCTGGCAGCTTAGCCATGGACTGTCAGATTTCCATCAGCCTCCAACGTTCCGACTGAAATAGCAATTTTTGCTTGGCAGGCCAGGGAGTAACAGCTGTGAGCCCTGTGCTGCTGGTGGGTAACAGGTAAGGGAGGTGGGACAGGGTTCTGCCCTGCTCCAGACAGAGCTGGTTGGTGCTGCATGGCCCATTCAGCAGATGCCATGAGCAGGAGCTGAACTTGAATCCCTCTGGGCAGGGATTTAGGTTCGTTTCCTAGGCTAGCAGATTTCAGGGATTCTTCCCTCGACCTGATTGTGAAATGGGGGGAATGACACCATCCTGCAACCCAAGGGAAACATTTTTCATGTGGGTTATTCAGTGTCTCAGCAGCACAGCAATCAGGGAGAAGTGGGAGTCACTGCAGTGCCCAGTGACTATCTCAGAAGGGCACAGAAGCTTCTTCAAGGCAGAAGCTGAGGCAAATCATAATCACAAAGCCATCAGTCTGCTAACAAGAGCTGGGGGAGCAAACCCCAGAAGAAATCCCAGTTTGTAATAGCACGCAGCAGATACCTGCTGGATTCCTGAGGTTGGGACTCGGCCCAGGAAAGCTGTGTGCTGCCAGTTCAGAGGCTGTTGGGATGTATAAACTCCAGCTTCCTTCCAAATATTTGCAAGCCTTGAGTTGGCCCTACCAAAGAGAACTGTTAGGGAGACATTTACATCCATGTGACACACCCACAGCAGGTCTTATCCCACAGTGATAGAGTTGACCCTGTCACCTGTTGCCAGTAAATGGAGTGCCAGCAGAGCAGTGGCTTTCCTGTGCATGTCACTGCTATCAAGATGTCTCTAAATAGCACAGGAATGTTTAGCAATTGTGGTCTCATGTGGAAAGTTCAAGCTGTATTTCAAGGACAGAAGGTCTTTTGAGAAGGAAGAGATCAAATCCCCAAGGAGCGGTTGTAAAATGCCACTGTGAGTGCCCCCCCAAATGCCTTCAGCACATTCTGCTCAAGTGACACGCTGCAGCTTGTGTCTGTGTGATGAGAAAAGGACACAAGGGTACAGAGTTGGGACCATGAGCAACCTTACACATCATAAATACCACAAGGTAATGGCAAAACGAGATCTTTATTCTGCATAAAAGAAAACGCAGAAAAAGAGGGCATCAGCCAAACTTTGGGTGCAGTTAGCAGGATCCTGAGAACAAACTGCTAGACACATTTACAGTTGTAAATTTGCTGCTCTGTCAAGATTGAGGGCTCCTGAGAAGTCAGTGTCTGCAGAGATTTAAACAAATAAGCTACTGCAGCCCCTCTAAAGATTGACCTGGGAGTTGCACAGTGGGAGACTCAGCTGAGGTGTTTTCTGGGAAGGGGTTGAAAGGACAAAGCAAGGAGTCTGTGTATCCCAGACAAGACTGACCTAAGCCCAGTGAATCTAAATCTGTTCATCCCTCAGCTGCCTGAAAGCAGAAAATGCTTTTTAAAATTCCTTTTGTCAGTTCTGGCATTTTGATTTTCATCTGCAATGTCACCCTGGAGGCATAAACTACAAACTTCAGTCCCTGCAAAGCTGGGGCTCTGCAAGTGTCCTCACATTACTGGGATTCACTTCTTTGCTGGAGTAACAGGTGGTGCAAGCTTGGGAGGGAGGGAGCTGTGGGCAGTGCAGTGGGAGAGGTGGGTTTGGAACCTGCCCAGGGCAAAGGGAGTGAGGAGGTGTGAGCACTGGCAGGGCTTCAGGCAGGAGAGCTCTGTCAGGACAGTGTCAATGTCACCCTCCTGAGGTTAATGCCATGGTGGTGCCAGTCCAGCAGCTGGGGTGACCACAAATGGAGTGCAGACAGTGAACAGAGCTCTTGGGGCTGCCAGAGCTGGACATGGCACCCTGGCACAATGTGTGATCTCAGGGTGAGTGTCTGTGTTCAGTGATGGAGCAGGGGTCTGCTTTGGATTCAATCTGTTCCTTACCTAGAGCACCAAAAAGGGCATTTCCTCACTTTGGTGTCTGCCCTGAAGCTGGTGCTCTCAGCGCTACTCCAGCCAGCAGTGGTGGAAGACCCAAGACAAAGGAGAGAAGTGCTAAGAAAAACCAAATCCTCTATCACCAGTGCACATGGAATTACCACCAAGAGGTCCTGCCAGTGTCACACTGCTCTTTGTGGACATGTGGGACCCAGCAGAATCCCTTGAGCAGGTAAATTCTCACTTGTATATTCCCCTGATACCAAAAATACACACACTCACTGCAGGTGTAGAACAAATGGGACTTGGAGAACAGGGATATGTGCAGGGATGTGCCCAGCAGCAGCAGGAGGAACGCAGACCTGCTGCCTGCCACGGAGCAGAGTCCCAGCCCTGTTAGAACCCCAGGTTAGGCACCCTCCTGTCACTACAGGGCTGCTTGCACTCACCCCATCTGACCTCCCACGCAGCACTTTTCCCAATGGCACCAAAACCTTCCCAAGCCTGGAGAAAATCCCTTTGGTGCCAAACCCAGTGAGGAGCAAATCAGGGCTGGTGTAGCAAGGGATGTCTTGGCTGGGCAGATCTGTCAGGACACGTAACGTGGTGTGAGAGATGGGACGTTTATTTCCACTGTCTGCGATGGATGTGGCAGCAAGCAATATTGCAGAAACTCATTTCCCAGCAGCAGGTGCTGGTGCATGAGCCAGGGTAGGGCCTGAGGGCACATCTGGTCAGATGCAGTGAGTGCCCACATTGGGGAGAGCAGGGCTGGGACATGTCACAGTGCTGCTGCTTCTTGCTCAGGGGGAGCCCTGGGCTTCTCATTTGCTTTTGGGCTGAATGAAATGTCCTGGTCAATTGAAATCCCCCCCCTTTTTTTTTTTTTTTTTTTTTTCCATTTATCATTTATTCTGCTGACTTTATTCCAGGAACTGCAGTGTGGTGCTGAATGTCCTGTGGGCGTAGCTGGGTCTGGCTCTGACACTGGTGCCTCCTGGAGTCCCTTGCACTGAGGAAGGGCAGGAGTGTTTCCAGTTTGCAAGTATTTTCATGGCAGCCAGGAAGCCTTTGCTTCCTAGGAGTTGTGTTCCTTGGGGGAAGGCTGACTCCTCCAGTGCGTTGCTCTCCTGGCAGGGTGGAAGCACTCAGCCAGGCCTGGCATCTCAGCCTCTTCTCTGCATCTAATGAGGGGACTGAAACCCTGTCTGGATCTCTTAGGGATGGAACATCTCATTTTCACCCACTTGGAAGGTAAAATGTCAGCTGTGGATCAGCTTTATTTATTCTGTCTATGCAATGTATCTGTATTCATGAAGCTCCTTTATTCAAATCCTTGGCTTCCAGCTCTAGGAGCAGTAACTTGCCCTTTAAAATGATAATAATCCCAAGCAAACTCCCTACAGAGACAAAATTTGTCATTGCTTTGCCTTTGGCTTTACAAATATCTCGTGTTTCTCCTCCTGATGTGCTGTGCTGACGGGTCTCAGTGATGTCCAGGGCAGGCTGGTCTGCAGTGAGGGCAGGAGGTGCCTGGAGCACAGTGCCCAGGGCAGCACGGGACAGCAGAGCTGCTGAGAGAGGCTGTACAAAACCTCTGTGATGATGGTACAAGAACAGACTGCAGGGTGTTTGGCTGCTTCAGCCAGACTCACCTGCTGAACACTGTGTCCATGAGAGAGATCATGGCTTTATTCCATGCTCCTTTGGCAGATGCCCTCAGCAGAGCCCTCAGCAGAGCCTCTGTGAACTTCTTCACTTTAATCTGAAGTGCCCAGCGTTGCTGACAAGCTGTAGGGAAGCGAAGACTTCTGCCTCTTTTTGCTCACCAGAATCCCTCAAGGCACATAGGAGTCGCTGCTGGTTTGAGTGCTGCCGGGTTAGCCCTGGGTGGGCGACACCCGACTGCCCGTGGACCTGTCCGGGGGCGGAGCTGCCGGGCAGGGCAGGGGAGGGGAGGGGAGGGGTGGCAGGGCAGGGCCGGGATGGGCAGGGCAGGGGAGGGCCGGGCTGGGCAGGGCAGGGCAGGGCAGGGCAGGGCCGGGCAGGGCTGGCAGGGCTGGGCTGGGCAGAGCCGAGCCGG